>CM023481.1:280720021-280932521 GCA_013339685.2 Hyalomma asiaticum
CGCATCTTGTGCGACTTCTGATCGAGTCAAAATTTCACGAAAAAACCCAATACTATAGTCTTACCTTTTTTGGCATTTTGGGCAAATTTTGAGAGACCGTATTTTTATTCAGGAAGGCGCGCAATAAGTAGAGGAATGCTCTACTGATGCGGCCAAACTTATTTAGAGCGACTTCTGATCGAGTCAAAATTTCACAAAAACCCTATACTATAGTCTTACTTTTTTGGCATTTTGGGCAAAATTTTGAGAGACCGTATTTTTATTCAGGAAGGCGCGCAATAAGTAGAGGAATGCTCTACAATGCGGGAAAACGCATCTTGTGCGACTTCTGATCGAGTCAAAATTTCACAAAAAACCCAATACTATAATCTTACCTTTTTTGGCATTTTGGGCAAAATGTTGAGAGACCGTATATATATTCAGGAAGGCGCGCAATAAGTAGAGGAAAGCTCTAAGATGCGGTAAAGCGCATTTTGTGCGACTTCTGATCGAGTCAAAATTTCACAAGAAACCCGAGACTATAGTCTTACCTTTTTTGGCATTTTGGGCAAAATTTTGAGAGACCGTATTTTTATTCAGGAAGGCGCGCAATAAGTAGAGGAATGCTCTACCAGTAGCGCACCCAGGATCTCTACCAGGGGGGGGGGTTCAATTTTTCACGAAGGGCCGGGCATGCCACTACACAGTTGTTGCGTGTGTAAAAAAAACTAAATAATATGCCAAATAATAGTAACATCAATGATGATGATTATTTTTATTATTTTTTTCGGCATTTTGCAGAGACATTAGCGCCACATTCTTCTAGGACATAGGAGAAGTTACGGAGTGGGATGGGGTTAGGTCGGCCTCAGGGGGGGGGGGGGGGGTTACAACACCCCAACCCAACCCCCCCCCCCCGTCGGTGCGCCACTGCTACGCTCGTTTCGCGATCGGTTACGACGGGAGCCGACGGATGATGCTCAAGGCAGGAACAGGCGCATAACTGTGCTCGCAAAACATTTGTAGGCTCTTGTGCACACTTGGATGTGTTCGGTGTCGCGATCGGCGCGCTTGATACGTGTCAGCCACATACTGCGCTGCCTCGGGATTTTAGCTGCTTCGTGCGGCCGCATTGACTGTGTGCGTCTTTTGGCACGTGAAAAAGGTTTGTGCTCTTTCACACTCGTCTCTTCATTGCTCTCCTGCGATTCGAGAACTCAAATACCGCGGCTAACGAGAGTGAGTACAGAAACCCATACGCGTCCGCACTTTCACTGCCGCGGCTGGTCCTCCACGATGGCGAAACGGTATCCCGCAGCGCCTGGTCGTGACGTAGGTGCAAGGCATGTATAGCCGCAGGCGTCTGTTGCTGCGGCCGTAGATCTTTTTGCTGCTGCTTGATCGTTTCTGAGTTGCGTGCAGCGGTGACGGCGGCTTCGAGAGTAAGCTCGGCGTTAAGTTGCAGCTTCTCGCTTAGTTGCGTGTCTGCGAGGCCGACCACGAGCCTATCGCGGATCAACTCTTCTTTGAGATCTCCGTACTCGCAGGTTTCGGCTAGTCTGTAGAGTTCGGTTACGAACGCGTCGACTGGCTCATGCGCTTCTTGCTTCCGGCTGTTGAACTTCGCCCGCTCATATATCACGTTCGTCCGCAGCACGAAATGTTTCGCGAACGCTCGTGTTACCGCGTCGTAGTTTAGTTTCTCAGCGTCGGAAAGTTTGAGCGACGCCAGGACATCTTCTGCTTCACGGCCCATCGCGTAAATGAGTGTGTTCACCTGGGTTTCGTCGTCTTGTTTCTTCAAACCTGAGATGACGCGGTATCTTTCCCATCGTGTAAACCACCGCTTCCACTCCTCGGGTCGCCGAAAGTCGAGCTTTTCCGGCAGTTCGACGACGAAAAGGGTTGAGCGGCGTTGCAGGCTGAGCTGTGGGCACTGTAGGAGTTGCCATGGGTGCTGCAAAGTTCCTTGTTGCGAAGCCGGCGTTTGTTGGGCCTACTCGTCCGGTGCCCTCTTCACTGCGTTGTCGTGACTTCCACGTATCCGACCGCTGCCACCATGTCGTGGTCGAGAACTGAGCACACGAACGAGCAGACGGATAACGACAACTGTTTAATGACTTAAGGAAGCACGCGGGCTCGCGCGGCTACATGTTAGCTCAACAGACAATCGCGCACACTGCAGTCTCCCGCCAGAGAACATCTTCCCGCGTGATCGTCCCGCTTGTCAGGTGATACGGTACACGTAGCGCCATCTCCCGCCCGCGACACATACTTGCACAAGTTGTCTCACAATCTTAAAAAAGTTTCAAACAGGCACAATGTTAACTTGATTTTCAATGCTCCTTGCAAGCTGTCATCGATAAGTGCGCTCATGAATTCGAAAAACAGGACCTCCGCGTGTACCACTAATCACACAACCCGTTACACTGATTGCATGAGTAATGTAGTATATCGAATTCCCATGAGCTGTGGGAAAGTGTATATTGGTCAAACAGGACAATGCTTTAATGATCGCGCACGTCAACACGCCAAAAATGTAAAAAATGGATATGGTAGCCATTTAGTTGACCATTGCAAGAAGTGCACATGCGTTCCCATGTTTAAAAAAACTAAATTTATTGGTAAAGAAGAATGTAAGAAAGAAAGAGAAATTTTAGAGGCGTTCTGGATCAGTCAAGAAGGAGATAATTGTGTTAGTTCGCCCTCACTTGCACTATCACAGAAGGACATAGACTTCATGAAAGAACGAATGTATTTGTGACTGCGAGTGTTTTGTTGTGCGCATGTTCTCTGAGAATGCATACATACACTCTTAGCACGGTAACCTTTAGTTTATTTTATAGGTGCACAAAAATGTGAAAATATGCTCCTTTATAAAGGAGCATATTTTCACATTTTTGTGCACCATAAAGGAGCATATTTTCACATTTTTGTGCACCTATAAAATAAACTAAAGGTTACCGTGCTAAGAGTGTAGGCTGGTTTTCACGCAATAAACATTCAGTTGCAGTCAGCGCTTGTCCTGTGGTCTTCGTTTCTTCGTCGTCTGTGTTGCTTTGCGCTGTTACTTCTTTGTTCTAGATATGCACCAACTAGCCCTCATCAAGTTGTTGCTGAAGCTGGTTTTAGGAAAGGTTACTCAACAATGGACCGCGGCCAGGCTATCAACCTAGCAATTGAGAAGTACGCTGAATATAACAAACCTCTTTATGTGGCGTTTATAGACTACCAGAAAGCATTTAACTCCATAGAAATACAAGCGGTTCTAGAAGCTCTACGTCGACAAGGGGTACCTGACGTATACGTGAAAACCATAAACTTATACAAAGATTGTACAACCACAGTACTCCTACATGAGAGAAGCAGGGAAGTCCCGATCGGGAGAGGCATGAGACAGGGAGATACGATATCCCCGATGCTATTCACTGGCGCGCTCAATTTCGCCTAAATTGGGGCTCTATATATAGGAAATAAGCCTGTGCAACGTCCTAACAAGTTTTGAGCCTGTGGTACTCATTAATTTTAACAGATTGATTGATTGATTTCTGGGGTTTAACGTCCCAAAACAAGCTCTGATTATGAGAGACGCCGTAGTGGAGGTCTCCGGAAATTTCGACCACCTGGGGTTCTTTAACGTGTACTGACATCGCGCAGCACACGGGCCTCAACATTTCGCCTCCATCGAAATGCAGCCGCCGCGGCCGGGATTCGATCCCGCGACCTTCGGATCTGCAGCCGAGTGCCATAACCACTAGACCACCGTGGCGGGGCTGATTTTAACAGAGGACGCAGCGATAGTACCGTGGTGCCGTATATTTACGGCGAGCTCCTTCAGGTTGCAAAGCGTGCACACGTTTTCACGCTTTCTGGCTGAGCAGGAGCAAGTGGACTTTCTTTTTTCCTTAGTCGTATTTTTGCAAGGGAGGGTGGGGGGAGGTTGAATGCGGTCGTGCGTAGGCGCACGGTGGCGGGTTTCGGTTACATCCCTCGGGCGGTTTCTGCTTTTTTTTTGTCGGTTTCTTTTTTTTTTTTCACTCAGTAACACGATTGATTGACAGGCGTGGACTAGTGTTTGTGTCACGAGAAAGGAACGGGAGAGGTGGGAACGATGGTGATAAGGACTGCGACGACCAGCCGTCGGCTCTGGCGAACGTTTAGGCGGAGCCCACAGGCGAGAGTTTGCAGGGACCCCCCTATTTTTTTTTTAAACCTAAAAAGGCGAAGATTGTTGGAGTTTCCTCCTGTGAGGCAGACCGCGGCATCTGATATCAAGCAGTATGCGCCCGTGCTCAAACGCATGATCAGCCTAGGAAGTGTATGTGTGTGTGTGTGTGTGTGTGTGTGTGTGTGTGTGTGTGTGTGTGTGTGTGTGTGTGTGTGTGTGTGTGTGTGTGTTCTCGTTTACTCAATGTACTGTTGTTGCAAAGTTCACCCTGTAATGGGCAAAGCTAAGTTGAAGCTGAAGTAATACTCTTCGACCATGAAAAATATGCGTGCTTGCCGTTTTTCTTACTTCGCCGAGCTGATTGATTGTCGCGGGAATTGTCGGGCAGGCTTTTTGCGGTCGTAGCCGAGGTTGAGCATCGGTGTGTTCGCCAGAAATGATAAGGCTCCGTTATTCCCGAGAACTTCTCGGTGTACAGAGCTTTTCCCGTTTACACAAGTAATCCATGAATGCCGCTGCTCCTTGTCAAGAAGAAAACGATGCAACTTGAAAAGTACCCAGCCGCGAACTCTCCGCGTACGGTCATGCACGTCGGATAATTCCTTCGACAAGAGTTTTCTTTTCATGTAGTTGTTAACACAACCATGAAAACTGCACACTGGCTTTCTGTCGACCTTATATATTGTCTGGCATCACGATAAAAGAGAAAAAGTGCCAGGTTAGCCCACAACACGCACAAATTGTTCGACAGCTCCACACATCCAAGCATGAGCGAAGGAAGAGTGGCTCGTTAGAAAGGAAATAGGCGCACGTTTCTGCAGACCAATAAAAGGTAGCACGGCTCAGCGCCAACGCATGAGCGCGCGCGCTCCAAACCGCCTGGCACATGCCAGGAGAGGAGGAAGGCGCGGGTTGCTAGAGCGCTCGTTCTCGCCCCGTGCTAGGTCTTGTGAACCATTGCCCCAAAATGAGTGTTTTAAGGTATAACTTAATATGTAACGTAATTCATTACCAAATGTGCAGCAGGCTTTCGCCGTCAAGTGGGCAGAGGTTTAACACAAGCGTACCGTGGCTACGATGCTAGGCTGCTGTGCCGAAAGGCACGGATTCGATCCCGGCCGCGGCAGTCGCACTTCGATGGGGGCAAATTGCTACAGGCCCATGTACTGCGTGTACTCAGCAATGTCCTTGTTGGTATTGTGGCCTCTATAACTGGCACACGCCCACGAGAGAGACTGGCCAACACTGCAGTTAATGATATATCTGAATTAAGAACTAAAAAGCGAAAACTAAATATAACTGAAAATAAAAAGAAAGAACAGAGTTCTAATGAATCTAATGCATTTATTTAAAAAGATAGAAAAATTAACGTTTTGATAAAAAAAGAAAGATAGAAAAAGATCCCTGTGGTCGACAGCACTGGCGGCGTAATCTTCTGGAGGCCTCGATAGATTTATGTAGAAGTGCCAAATTAGCATTATGGCTTGTGCCACCCTGACGGACACCAAAACATTTGAAAAAAAGATGGTGTTGTTAAAGGTAATCGTACTTTATAAAATAGTGAACTGACAAACTTTCGGCGGAGCGAAGAAAACCGGCGCCAAGAGAGAAGGAAATGATTAATCATTTCTGGTTCATTGCATTAAAAAACCGAGGTTAGCTCATGAGAAACCAGATTTATTAAGAAATTTTGACTGGGAACTCTACATCTGAGACTTGTTATAGTCAGTTCGCATTGACGTCAAAGGCATTTGTTTGTAATCCATAGTCGTCAGAAAGTAAGAGATGTTTTAGTGCACGCGAGTAGCAGAAAGCGTTTAAACCTCTCAGCACTGATGAATGAAAAATGCGGCCTTAAATTTGACACCAGGCCTCCCAAAGACGAAGGGATAGAAAGAGAGCCGAGTGGGTCAGAGAACAGGCAGGAGTCGCCGACATAATAACCGACGTTAAGGAGAAAAAATGGATATGGGCAGGCCACGTGATGAGAAGGATAGATAACCGATGGACAGTTAGAACGAAGGAATGGATACCAAGAGAGGGCAAGCGTAGCCGCGGACGACAGAGTGTAAGATGGGGGGACGAAATCAAGAAATTCGCAGGCGTCAAATGGAATCAGCTCGCGCAGGACAGGCAAGAATGGAGAGGATTGGGAGAGGCCTTCGTCCTGCAGTGGACATAAGATGGGCTGATGATGATTATGATGATGATGATGATGCCAGTGTGGCCTCCCCGAGGAGCGTAGAGCGAGCAACCGAACTTTTTATATACTACGCGGTACATTTGTCGAGAGAATCACGACTGCTTTGGAGATATTAAACGCAAACAAACCGATAAAGCACCTGTAATAACGATTGCTTTATAAAGCTGAGGGCTCACTATAGCCTTATGACCAATGCATTCGGAGCGCAAATTACCAGTTCTACTGTGAGGAAAATATCACAACGCCGACCCTCTGAAGGCTTTCAGTTGCACCCGTAGCAATTATAAAATGGTTAGACAGCTGAGTGAGACCATCCTGAAGTAAGGCTTCAAGAATACGCAAGGGCAGTAATTTATATAGCGTTTCTAGGGAAGATGTTATCATAAAATAAATTATCCTGCAAGAACGAGCGTGGCCTTATGGGAGTCAGTGCACGTGTCAAAGAACGTCATGTGGTCGCAATTGCCGGAGCCCTCCATTAAGGCATGCGTAATAATCATATCGTAGTTTTGGCATGTACTACTAAATCAATCTCAACGAAAGGGAGGGGTCAAGGGCTCGTTCTTTATTTGTTAGAAACAACTTAATGAGCAAACAGACAATGAAGCCCAGGAAAGCATAGGGGAAGTTACTTGTGGTATTGTAATTGTGGAGAAAGTAGAAAGGAATTAAAGTGGACGAAAAGACAAACCTGCCTTCGGTGGCCACCGAAGGCAGGTTTGTCTTTTCGTCCACTTTAATTCCACTTTTCGTCCTATGCTTTCCTGGGCTTCATTGTCTGTTTGCTCATTAAGTTAAATCAATCTCAGAAGCACATAAAGTGGACAGTGAGCTTGACACACAAGTTTGACACGATGTGTGGCGCTTTGCATCAAACTTGTCTAAAGCCGATAACACGGCACAGTAGTTTAAATTGCCTTTTGACTCAAATGTTTCTGGCTACCGGCCAACCCCACAGGTCTCATTTTCCGCCGTGAGTATGCAGATAATATGTGTGGCCCAGCGCGTTCTAAAACATTATATCGCACGCAATTTCTGAGAGAGAGAGAGAGAATGACTACTACCAACCGATCCTTGCGCAATCCGTCAACAGGATGCGGTGTAGCCCTCATTTAAGTGCGTAAAGAGCAAGTGAAACATATGACTATGCACAACATACGACGTTCTGGGTAGTGCATATAACTGATACATCTTAAAAGGACAGAAAGTTGAGCGAGTTGGTAACAGTCCATAATCAAAAGAAGAGGCGTGCAGGACACGGACACAAGGAGAGCAGTGAACAACACGAACGCCGAACCATCCTGTAACCATTTGACATTTTGTAACGTGCATTTATTTGCACCCTAATAATTGCACGTCGTTCAGCTGCGAGATCTGAAGAATGAACGATAACATGGGATCAACATATCAACCGGGAATTTGTCGTTTGGTTGGAGAAGACTGTCTTGAGCACTTCAGAAGTTCATATGCTTCGGCAAGTGCACTAAGGTAGTATCGTTTCGTCGGCACATGTGCTCGAGTGACAAATGGGGTTCAGAGCAAGAAGAGGTTCAAAGAAGTGGAAGACAGCAGAAAACATTCAGCAAGCAGGGCTGACAGTAATGACGAACGGTTAAGGCGGGTGTGTTGTCGTTGTCACCTAACTATTAGATCGCTCAGTATAGCTGTTGTACACGCAAAATGACAGTGCTCATAAAAATGCGAGTCAGGCAACCTTATTGAATGTCCTGCAAGTTGAGGGCCTATGTCTAAGTTCCGCCGGGGGCGGTAGAGAGACTCTATCTCTCCGTATATATATATATATAGCTTCCCGGCGCCCCGGCGCGGCCTACGGACCCAGGCCATCAATTAGCACGATATTCAATAAGGCTGTATCGCTCACGCACTAGAGAATTAGCATTAATAATTTTGAGCCCAGGATACTGAGCGGAAACACTCCAACAGCTGCCTGACGGCCATCAGTGGCTGGCGGAGAGAGCCAACGCGCTAACGCGCAGCGGTAACCATTGGGCTGCAGGACTATCTGTGTGGATAAACATGTTTTTATTCAACTTGCGCGAGAAATTTGCAAGGGAAAAAGAAGAATCCGGGACGAGAAAGAGATGCATGCAGCGCAGGCGCTCAATTTTTCGCTGTGATTTATCGAAACAAAACGAAATTTATTAATACAACCAGCATAGGTTATCACATTGGTGATACAGCCATCCGATAAGGAAAACACCAAGACTAACCACGCTTCAGTGCAGACTCAGCAGCCCAGCAACCAAAAACGACCGAAAGCCTCGAGACTATCGCACCACGTGATTCTTGCTTATTTTTGCTTAGAGCAATAATAAGCACGTGCAAACTCTCCCGAACCAAAAGATCGAGAGCACTAAAGGAAGTAAAGGCTTAACAAACCTATAGAAATTAACAATTAACAAACAAAACGAACAAACCCACCAGCAAAGAAAGTCTGGAACGTTCGTAAAAGACACAATAAAAACAACTAACAATTCTGAAACAACTAGGCGCTGCGACAGTAAAGTATTCGTGAAAGACAAAACAATAAGAAGCCATTAGCAATGCTTAACCACTGCGTCAATAAGCTGGAAAATGCACGAAGGATGGACAAAAAAAAAAAATTAGCGCTAGTATCAATGTTTGGAGAGGAAATTGCTGCCGTCAACGAATGTAACACCACACATAACCTTCTAAGAAGGCAACTTCCTTGTCACACAGTGAGACAGAAGCTTCTACACACAGTGAGGAGTTTCTACTATTTCTCTCTCAATTCTATCATGCGGACACTTAGTAATAAATGGGGAGCGCGCGAACTGTGGAATGCACCCACGCCATTTATGATGTTCTGTTAGGTGGCCATCAGACTTAGTCTTAATGGACAAAGTATGCTCTCTCTCCCTATCGATGAAGCACCGTCCGGTCCGCCCTTTTTATATGTTTATCACAACCCAACGGAATCGTGCATTCAGTGAACATGGTGGCGTACACTTTGTCACACCGCACGTGGTTCCTTTTGGAAGCGAGGGAGAAAATTTTAGGAAGTTTACACAGGGGGCAGAAAACACAACATTCACATAATACTCAGCAACCATTTTCTTCAAATTGTGGGACATGCGATGGTTATAATTAATTGCTAATGTAGGCTGTCCTTCATGTTCCCTGTTGCTAACTTATCACTAGTACGCTTCAGCTTTAGCAGAAGGAATGTGTGGACACTGTGGGTCAAAGTAGCCGCCTTTAGGCGGTCAGCGTGGTTGTCAAACTTCTCTCGCATATATAATGACGACAAGATTCAGCTAAAACTGCATTCATACACGTCATAGCCGGCCTCTTTTGACGAGCTTAAAGAGAACGCTGTCAAACAGCAACAAACGTTTATTTGTCCTGAGGTTATACCAACACAATATTGGACTTAAAGATAATTTTATATGCAAAAAAATTCGGTAGATCCCTCAAGCACTGATTCTTACGGTGGTTTCATTGCCTGTAAAACCTTCGTGAATTTTCCGGTTTACTGATGCAGATGTTCCATTTTCGCTGTTTGTTGACGTCCCGTTGTTTAAGCATTGTTAGCGGTTTTTATTATTTTGTCTACCACAGATATTTTACTGACGCAGCGCCTTGATGTTTCAGTATTGCTAGTGGTTTCTATTTGTATTGTTTATGTCTTTTACGAAGATTTCCGCCGAAATCTTTTGACTGGTGTCTTTTTTTTTTTTTCAGCACTGTGATACAGTTGTGGTGCTTGACAGCTGACCCGAAGGATGCTTGTTCAATCCCGGCCGCTGTGGTCGCATTTTCGATGGAGTCTAAAATGCTGGAGGCCCGTGTGCTGCGCGATGCCAGTGCATGTTAAGGAGCCCCGGGCCGGGTGGTCAAAATTTCCGGAGCTCTCCAATATTACGTGCCTTATAATTTTGGCACGTAAAACCCCAGCAAATATGGTAGGCTTGTGTGTTTCCTGTGTTAACTTCTGGTGTTTTCTTTTTTTTTTTTTTTTTGTAAGGCTACTTCCGTTTGCGAGTGTGCTCGGTATTCCTCTATAAGCAAGACTCACGTGGTGTGATTGCCTGAATGTTTTCTATCACCTTTGGTTGCTGCCTAGTCTGTCTGATACGTGGTCATGATGTGATGTTTATGGGGAGGTCTACAGTCGGATACAACTCAAGTCTGCAGTCAAGCCGTTATACCGCCAGCCACTGTATCTCCATGAAGCTTCAAATAGTTGCTTTTTTGAGCTTTCCATTTTACCAAAATAAAACGAGGGTGGCAACAATAATGGATATGTGCATAAATTTTTTTATGTAGTCATTCTTTTAATAGGGTAGAACATGGAAAGTATAATTCCTTATTGAGCTGAAATCAAGTGCGTGCAATGCAAAAACCCGGCGCGCCACCGGTGTTTTTCAACTCACTTCAATGAAGTTTCACGCGTAAAACGGGCTCAGGAGCGAAATGAACTGTACCGCGGCCTTTTGCAGGTGGAAACGCTGAGACTCCACACATTTTTGTCCATGCTTCTCGAACATATCATAGTTTGTAGCGATGGAATGACTCAAAAAAAAAAAAAAACAGATCCGAAGGTCGCGGGATCGAATCCCGGCCGCGGCGGCTGCATTTCGATGGAGGCGAAATGTTGAGACCCGTGTGCTGTGCGATGTCAGTGCACGTTAAAGAACCCCAGGTGGTCGAAATTTCCGGATACCTCCACTGCGGCGTCTCTCATAATCATAGCTGGTTTTGGGACGTTAAACCCCACAAATCAAATCAACATCATCGACTCAAGAACAGCAGACGCTCCTCATGTACAGAAGGCATAGATACGGCGTCATTTTGAAGAGGTCTCACGACGACGGTTTTGCATGCTTCTGTGATTGGCTGGCGGAGCAACACCGACGCGCGTCGTCCGTCGGCCCTTTTGCCAAGTGCTGCTTGTTTGTTTTTTTATGTTGTATCCTACTATAGATGCTTTCGTTATTGGGTGTCTGTGTCACGGATGTGATCACTTATGCTGGCTGTATTTATATATTTCCGTGTTGCTTCAATAAAAAAAAAAAACTATTGAAAGTTGAGCGCCTATACTGTGTGTGTCTGTTTCTTTAGCGTTCCGTTTTATTTTCTTTATCAAGCATGAACCAATTTGCCCAAAATGATGTCTTAAAGGGCAACTCCGGCCATTTTTCGGTGCCCATGGATCTCAATGAAGTTTTCAATATACGTTCTCATCGTCACTGTATTAATATATGCCAAACGAGGCAGTTGCAAGTCATTTAGTTTTCCTGAAAGCTAATTTTAAAGCTTTTTAGTGCGAGGGCCACCTTGTGTTTTAATGTCATTGCCTTCAACGCTCCCTACCCGCGAGCAGGCGGGCTGTCATGAGTAATGCGGTGACACTTCAAGACTCAAATCGTCGCTATCAAGTTCAGATAAGCTGGCATATAACTCAGTGTATCGTCGGGCGACATCGCCGCTTTAATTTTTCTGGCACCAGCTTCATATTTATGATGGCGGGGACGCTTGTGACGTCACCGCATACGCTGCAAGAAGCATATACCTGTTTCGGTTTGAACCCATCGTTCCTTCGGTTATTTAGAATTATGGGTGAATTTCTGAGCAAATTGAACCACCCTCCCTGCTACAGGACCGTTAGTGCCATTGGAAAACAGCTACAGCAGAAGAAAATAACTGCCGGAGAAGCTGGGCGTGCAAGTGCGTCACTATATGATCGCACCTTTCCAATTTTCAAACAGGACTATACTGCATGTGGAGACTCGCCGGAGAGTCATAGTTGGTGGTGAGCCTGTATTTTTTGTATGAGTCAAAATTAAATCGCTAAGGTTACGAATAGAAGACAGTATCTCCGACGACGCCGAGACCGAATAGATCGCGGAAGTCCAGACCACAAAGGGAGCGCGTGCTGATCACACACTTTCTTTTTTTTTTTTTTTTTCGATCTGAAAGTCATCACCCGCAGCGCCAACGGACAGGCAATTGTACAGCAAGTCTATACAAAAAAGATTCTAAGGGTCTATAAGTAGTTTATAATAGTTATGTTTGGAGACAGTAGAACACATGCACACTCCTTGAAAAAATTTTTGTCTAGCTGCATGCACGGGGAAGGTGGCATTGCTTTTGCGAATCTGCTTTCGAACTTGTGGTCACGCGTGTCGCATACCGGCATGGAGACCTTGTGGAGGTGAGTTAATTATTGCCTAGGCAATTATTGCTTTATATCGCGATTACTCTCACATTTATTATTTGCGTCTTACAGATGCCTAACCATGCTATGGCGCGTTTATGGGCTTCGCATGGGGCCTTGGAATTCGGAATATAGGTTTTTTTTTTAACGTTTCGTGGCCTCATTTTTTTGAAGATCATTTTTTAACAAGATGCATAAGGTTTTCGCCTTCAAATATCCTGCGTTTTTAACTGCGCAACAAGAGGCGAGAGTTGTTTAGGCCAAATAACAGCTGCACTGTCAAGACAACGCAACAAACCGCATCTTCACTATCCGGCAACTCCTGGCCTAAAGAACAGTGACAGCATTGAAAACATCTATATTTCCGTGACCCTGGCCTTTTAACACTTATTGCACGATTCGTGAAGCTGAAGGCCATCATCAAAGGGGGCCGTCTTGAAGGCGTGGAAGGGATCAAACACGCCCTAATGACAGAGCCGCGGAACATGGCAGATGAATCCGTCCAGTTCCAGGATGTAGAGGCATGACTGAAGAGGATGCATCATCTTCAGTCATGAAGTCTATAACAACTTTTCCATGGAATGCTGCAGGTGGATCACCCTGAAGGAGACACCTTAAAGTTTGTCGCTGGGCATGAGCTGTTAGTGATACCCGTCAGTGGCGCTACTTTTCAGAGATGGTGTATGCTGCTCATCTGATGAGGATAAGCTACCTGGTAAAAAATGTCAAACAGCATGATACGAAACTAAAAAAAAAGAATGTTGGGAAGAAAGAACTTCTCAGATGTGAAAGACGAGATAGAAATAAAGCAAAGAGAACAATATGCGCCGAAAGTGGCGGAGGTGGCGGAGAGTCTACTCTTAGAGAACTTGCGAAACTGCACACACAATGCTTTGAAACAAGTGTACCATTCAGTTGGAAGCGAATATTCTACTAATACACAGGAAGGGCGTCATGAAAGACCCGAAGAACTACAGACCAGCCATTCTACTGTCAATATTATACAAGCTATTCACGAAAGCAATCTGCAATAGGAAAAGAACAGCACTTGAATTTAATCACCAAAGAAAGCAAGCTGGCTTCGGAATAGGACATCTTACTATGCATCAGCTACATGTGATCAATAATAGTGTAATCGAGAAATCCACAGAGTATAACAAACATCTCTATGTGTCTTTCACAGGCTACAAAAAGCGCTTTCGACACTGTAGAAATGCCAGCAGTTTTAGAAGCACTATACGCCATCAAGGAATACTTGAGACACACACCGTAGCCAACATTTATAAATATTCCCAGTCCAAACAGGCGTCAGGCAAGGGATACTACCTCTCCAATTCTATTCGTTTGTTGTTTGAAGGAAAAAGTTAATATACCATATTGTTAAGAAAGTCGAAAGAGGACTAATGGGGAATATCTCAGCAATTTGCGCTTTGCTGACGACGTCGTACTTTTGAGCAATGATTTCGACGATTTGCAAAAGATGATTGACCATCGAAGCTGATGAATAGCTCGAGAACACTACGAAGTTGCTAAGGACACTCACGCTGGATTCTCTATGATTATTTTCCTGCACTGTAACACCGCTTTGCAGGTTACAATGCAGGACTTTCTGCCAAAGGCTAGCGCGTGCTTTATGTCTGACACGAAAGAGGACGACGCACAAAACACGAAATGAAGACGAC
This sequence comes from Hyalomma asiaticum, assembly GCA_013339685.2. Classification (NCBI taxonomy): domain Eukaryota; kingdom Metazoa; phylum Arthropoda; class Arachnida; order Ixodida; family Ixodidae; genus Hyalomma; species Hyalomma asiaticum. The sequence goes on from CM023481.1 coordinate 280,734,256, forward strand.
GAGCTGGCAGCACCGAAACGGGTTTGTTGATCGATGTCCGCATGCCTCCTGAATGTGCTTGAAAGGAACAAGCCTCGAAGAGCGTCGCTCACTGAACCATGCAGAAATGCCTTATTTGGCTAAGCATATTATGTTCCGCCGTGGAAGCCATGAGTAAGTAGTCTTCTGTAACACTCTGGGCACTAACAGACATCGCTTATTCGCTGCAAAGTTCCTTACGTGCCTACGGGGTTGTCAGTACATTTCTAAAGATTACGTACCTTCGTCAGAATTGAATGGAAATAGACGGTCCGCGAAACAAGCGAAACGGTGCGGATTGTTTGGGTGGAAGGGCTTGCCAAAATGTGATAACATTTAGTGCGCGCTTTGCAACGCATTTACGTCAAAACTACTTCGTGCCGTGATGTGCCAGATGGTTCTATAGACCTTCTCACAGGAAACATGGAGCACCACCATATTGGGCTGTGCACGGCAGTAAAAAGGCTCGTGTCGTCTGTTTTGTTCCCTTTGTTTTCACGTGTGTGCGCTGTTTGATAATGTATACCTACCAGCTGGCCAAAATTGCTGCTATAAACCATCGGCAGTGCTTTTTGGGGGGTCACGCATGTTTAGCACAGTCCAGCGGGGGTTATGGCAGCGCCCAGGCATCCTTCTGTGAAAAGGTGTATAGTAAGTGAACGCATCTGTGCACATTTGAATATAGGCCGACGCCTAAAGGGTTATGGTGTATACCGTATATACCGTATACGAATGCAAATGATTGACCATAGCGTCTTCAAGGTAATACCTATAAGTCAGCAACATAGTAGCTGGAAGAGCATACTATATTTAGGAGCAAGAGTGCGACGACCCTACCGGTCAATATATAGTACTATTATCAGGGCTGGACAACGAGCTTTGCTGTGAAGCCAAGCAGAAAACAAAAGTGCCGTCATGCCATATGTGAGCCCCGAGCTCTTCCCCACAGCTAAGGATCAAACTTTGTTGCTAAGGGACTGCTGACCGCTGCACGCCCTCGTGGCAGGGCTGCCAACCTGTGAATTCAAAATTTCCCGTCCAGGTGCCTGAAATTTTTCCATTTATACCGAAATTTCTCTCACTTAAAACATAATAGAAACCATGCATTCATTATTCTTTGTGTCAATGGCATTTCTGTAGTTTTATCATTATTTGTTCAGACCACTATTTGTTTAGCATAATTTTAAAACTGAATTAATTGAAGAAAAGCGATGTAATGACTGATAGATAGCAGCATCGAATTACTCTTCGTATAGTGCGCCATCGAGTTCAGGATATGGAACATTTACACTGTCGCCCGCATACCCAGCGTCTTCTCCGCATTTCCATCTTTGGTATTAAACAAGGGGTTTTCACGCACGGAGAAGCTGCACAATCAAACCGTTAACCTAGTTTTGCTGCCTATATGACCTTTTCTCAAGGAGCAGTGTGCTCACGGGAGTGCTTGTAATTATTCAGGGAACCAACGATCGCTCTCAACAAATGGCAGTGTTAGAAAATATAGGAAAAAGAATTTACAGTGTCCGCTTACCCGTTAAAGGTTGCGTCGAAGGCGTCAAAATTTTTTCTGAAAATGAAATGAGGGAACATACGAAATTTCCTTCGAAATGGCGAAATTTCTCTTATTCTCACACGTACCTAAAGGTTACTTTAATCTGGGAAATTTCCCTCATGTTGGCAGCCCTGCCCCACGCATATGCTACATGAACGCACGTTCGGCGGATACAAGCACCGTAACCGTGAAGCACTGATAAGAGCCTTGCAGAGACCAGATTGTGTCACTTTTACGCGCTCTATCGTCGCTGGGCGCTAGCTTGCCATCGCAGGTTTGTACAGCCTTGGTCGACGCTCACATTTGGTCGAGTCAAGGCGTGCACGTTTGTTGCTAGCCGTCTGTCGCGTTGTGCGCGAGCGTTAATTAGTGTCACTGGGGGCTCTGGAGGCGTTGTTAATTAGGGTCGCTAGGGGTTCTGCTGACGGTGCTCGTTTGGCTACTTTGCGCATGTGCTCGCGTGCAAGCCAGAGCTGGACAAGAGCGCTTTGGAGCGAGCGTACCGTCGCGACGTGTGGTTGGCGAACAGCCTGCTGGACCTAATTGCGGAGCGCTTGGATCGCGATGCGAGCGTGTCGGCCACCTTGGACCCGCTGACCTTGGACGAAGTGATGCTGGACCGCGGTCGCATCTTCAATGTGTCTGTGGAAGGCTTGAGCCGATTGCGCCGGTCTGCGGACACTGTGCTTCGGTTGCGCAATGCGTACACCGTTACCATCGAGGGGCAGCTCACATTCGGCAACCTCTTCATCAAAAGCATGTATCAATTCAAGCCCGTTTCGGTGCTGGAGCTAGAGGGTCACATGGACGTTCTACTGACGGGCCTCACGGTCGGCATCGAGATTCGTGTGCAGCATGAAGTCCCCGTGCTGACACAGTTCAAGGTGACCGCACTTTGGCTGATGGCGACGTATTCGCGCGTATATACCGCCTGACTACATTCATCAACGTGCTTTGCGATAAGCGAAAGTGTCAATGCGCCTTAAAAAACGAGGACCAGAATCCGTCGGAAAGGACCTTTGTTGTCACTGCAGCCGATAATAGGTCAGCTTCTGTGGGGAAATGAAATAGTGGTCTTTTCCTAGTCGCAAACATATGGTCGGAAGGTCAATTTCGGCAAATTCAGTTTGGATTGCGGGTAGTAACTAAGTCGCAACCAATTATTACCATTCGGAGTAAATGTTCCTTGTACCCACACAACTGCCCTATACAGCAAAGCGATGGGCATTCCTGTCTGTCAGACACACAAGTGTGCTGCTGACTTAGAGGCAGAAAGAAATAACCATTTGTGGTAGGAAGCGAACCGAGCACGGAAAGCTGAGTAGAATTTTGCGCAGCAGGGACGAACTTTTGCGCGCACGTGCTGCAATGCATTCGGCAAACCTGAACCGTATAGTATTATGACGCACAGTGTTTTAACGCGCTAGCTTTAAGGAGCTCGTGTAGCAGAAAATCCAGCGTCAGCATCGGTGTAGACGTCAGCGGCAGAAATAATCATTTCAAACAACCGCCGTAGCAACCCGGAGCACCCAACCACGCAAGCCTTCCACTATGGCGCAGCTACTTTAGTGAACAAAATTCAATTTATCAAAGTGAAATCAGTCAGAAAAGTTGTTAAATACGACTTAACTAGAACCTACACACATGATAGCTCAGAATTTGAATGTATGAGAAAACTTAATTACGTTACGAGGACACTCGAATAATTCCAGAATTTTAAGAGAAGGCGCTAATTTTAATGAACACTCTATGAGAAGGCCATGCGAACATTGCCCGATGGCGCTACAGCGTTCCACTGTTAAAAGTGAAGCATAAGCCGGCTCCAACTTCTTTAGTGACATTGTTGTACATCTTGATGGTCAACACTTTCAGTGTCAGTTTTCAGTCGAAACAAAGGAAAAAAGTGCTAGTGTGTATGCACGCTCATGAATAATGTAAAGGACTAATCACATCAATGCATTCTGACAAGCTACATGACGTTTTGATATGCTCATGTTCTTTGCCACTGGCCTTTTAGTTTTGATGGTCTGTTTATTGTGGTTAGCTGAGCGTAATCGCGTAGTACCGCTGGGTACTATAACGGCAAATGGCTCTAACGCACTGCAGTTCCAAAGAAACAGTGAACGCAGTCAACACACTACCAGAGAGAATGCAGGGCGTTGAGTGTCCACAATGTCAAAGACCTTTGCGGAATGTTTGAAGTAATAAGCTTACGGAACATACTGCAATTGACAAATTGTAGCCGGCGAGTTTTCAAGGTATATCCACTTACATTTACTCCCAGGATGAAACCTGCTTCTGATCCAAAGTGCGCGAGAAATATACAATTTGTAAATTTCAATAATTGTCCTAATGTAATTAGTTCGAAGCATACCACAGTGCGAGGCTGTTCGCAGACCGGTAGAGCTATAAGGTCGTTTACGTACAGTGGTTCCAGTGCGCGGCTCCCGACCCAAATGTCTCGGGCTTGATCCAGGACGCGGCGGCCGCATTTTCGATGAAGGCGAAATAGGTGGCCCCGTATGCAGTGTGATTCCCGTGCTCGTTAAAGAACTCCAGGTGATCGAAATTTACGGATTTCTCCGCGACGCCATGGCTTGTGTGGCATGTGTGGTTTTGGCATGTAAAACCCCTGCAATTTATTAACTAAGATGCCATGGTGTGGATATCGCTCTATTCAATCGTCTTCTGCGTGATGGAACCGGAAATTTAATTCGTTTTGCACCTTCTCATCTCGTCCAGGTAATCGATTTCGGGGAGGCCGACGTCACGCGCTTCACAGGAGCCACCATTGCCCTCAACTGGCTTGGGCGTATTTTGACCACCGAGCTACTGCGCCAGTACAAGGAGTATATCGTCATCACCATCGAGACCAAGGCGAAGTCATTCATAGATTCAGTGCTCGAGAACATTAAGCTGCCTTTTCGCAGCAAGTTCCTCGAGATCACGAACCACGCTCGCAAAGCGCGCCGGGAACGGCGAATAATCCGTCGGAGAAATTAAATTACATGCTGCTTTTAAATGCGAAGCATTTCTTGGCGAACCTGAGTCACTTTGACCGTATCTAGACGCCTACGTTTCGGTTCTCTCCTGGCCGTCTCGTTCATCCGGTATAAACCAATATTTGGATGGTAGGGTACAAATGTATGACGAACATGGATGATTGAAGTTTACACCCCTAACATGACAAACTCGACGTGTACGTCACGACTGACGATACTGCAGTCATGTGCGGCTCATACCCGTAGTTCTCGGCCTATGGTAAGCGGGTATGCGCCACGGGTGTTTGAATTTTATACAGGCCCCTGTCAGTCAAGGGCCAACTAAAATAGACATTTCACATATAATTGTATAATACACCCAAACACAAAAGAGGCACACCGTTTGTCACAGTTTGCGATTAGAACGTGCAGGAACAAGCACATATAAACAGCCAAACCCGCTTTGGTATATGAAGGCAACATATACCACGCTGGATAGGGGCGTAGGAATCGAACCCGGGCCGCCTTGATTCCGTAAGAATACTTCTACGAACGACGCTTAAGGTAAGCGCTATCAGCTCATCGTATCGTGCACGTTTCGACAAAATGAACGTCTGTGCCCTAACGTGAGTGCCAACGTTACGTCTTACCGTGAGCTACCATTCAGTGGCTACAGTGCTGTCGACGTTCCTGGTTAGCCGATGTTCAGCATACACCCGCTCATGCCCTTTGCACAGACGTTCATCGTATTCGTAACACTCGGCTGTATATGCCAAACAGGTAACCTCTTGTCTCGTGAGAGTGAACTCTCGTTTCCACTCTCTTCTTTCACTCCCCTTCCCCTGTGAGTGTTTCGGTTGAGGTGTCCTCAGTCGTGAGACAGTTACCGTGCACGCTGAACCTAATTTATTTTCCAAAGAATCTCTGTCTCTAAACCTTATCCACTTTCGCGCGCATACCGAGTCACAGCACCACTGTATAGGTAACCGTGTCACACCATGCAGGCAATGCATGCTAATTGTTTTCCGGTAAACAGAAAGAGCGTTTGACTGCGCTCTTCAAGAAATGTTGCCGGTTGCCACCCCTGCCTGCGCTGGCTTTGACGAAAATTTTACGTCAGGCAAACCGGCACACAGACATGACGGAGTGTGCAACTAAAATCGTTGTGTCATATACCTTGGCTTGCTCAGTGTACGAAGGGAACTGTACAACTTCAATGGCCCGAAAACAACCTATTCTGAGTTAGTCACAGATCAGTTTGTCACCGGGTGGTCTCCGTATCCAGTCTCTCTTACGACAACGCAGGCGTTATTCGAGCCTTGAGGCGTTATGAGAAATGCTAAAAACGAAAACGGCAGTGTTGGAGAAACATTGACATTTGAGAATGTTTGGAATAACTGAACATCTTGGTAGGGTAGTGCAAGACGGCGCTTACTAGAGAACTGTAGTTGTGAGTAAGCGCATTGGCGCGACCAATGTCCGTGCACGTGGTTATTTAATAGATGCGTGCGCTTTTCAATAAATTATGGTTGTCAGTAAGCGACGCTTCTGTTTTTCTTTCCTGCTTGTGTTTTTCACCTCCCTTTCGCGCTACCCTACCAATATGTGCAGGAGTGGACAACAATTAGAAGAAAAACAAAGATATCAAGTGTGGCCATAAAATACAACGAAAAATGGGCAGAAAGGTACAAGGTGTCGAAAGGAAGCCTAAAAAGACAGTTGGAAGTTCTGTGAGTGCTAAGTTTCTTGTGGCGTATGACTCGCAGAAAGTACTCGAACCGGGAACCCTTATTGGCAGGAATCTGGCAGTCAGGGTGACCGCTCCTTTCTACTCTCCTTCCCCTGTGGGTGTTTTGGTTGAGCGTTGCTCAAAAAGAATGAAACAAAGAAAAAAAAAGGAGAAAAAGAAGAACGAAACGGAGACCTTTCGGCCTCCACGCGTTTTTGTACAGAAATAAACTGCATCTCGCGTGGCTTGTCGTAGAGTCGTTCTAATTAATGAAAACAAATGTGCTCCCAAAGCAATTAATTTGGAGGCAATTCGTGCAGCATCCCTCATGTTTTACGCGTCATGCGGTGAGTACTGTTCCTGCACATATGACAGACAAATGCAGGTAGTGCAGTTTTTCAGCTCTGAATATCGAAGAAGGAAGGCCGAGAAGAAGAATAAATCGCAAATTATTGAAGTAAAGATTCGTGTGGGGAGCGCAACCGAGAAAGTAATACTTTCTGGGTGGAAGTAAAACTTCTTGTTGGACCAGGTTAAGAACACGCTGAATACCATCCTACTGAACGGTGCAGAGCAGTCAAGCCGACATCTTGAGACACTTACAGAGCACCTATATTTTGACGAAGCAGTTGAGCTTGTTTATTGAAAAGGAATTAAGTCAGAAAACTTTCCAGTAGACCAACGTATGAAAATGAAGACTTTCTGAGCACCACTAGTCGTGAGCGCATACATTTAATTAAAATATGTGTACAGTTATTGTAAATTCTCTTACATTGCGAAAGTCAAATTTGCCTTCCTGTGTATCATAAGGCCAATTCGTGAGGCGCTGAAGCAATTTCAGCGCTGTCATTTCTGGCCTTCTGGTTTAATGAAGCCAATGAGTTTGTTCAACAACGACATCACTTGTACAGAGAGGTGCATTTATTATCGACAGTTCGTAAGCAGGTCAACAGTTACAAGCTGTCAAGAAAGGTGTCATGAGCTTTGTAGTTTCAAATAAATTACGCGAGCAGCATTTCTGTCGGCGCACTTCCATAGCGTTGTCTGACGCACGTGCTGCACGTGCAACAAATGTCACCTCAGAAGCGGGCTTCTCTGCAAAAACACTCTTCAGACGGAAAAGCCAGCTTGCAATGTGCTTGCCGCACGCGTGCGTAATGTCATCCGAAACTCAGAGTTCGTATTAAAGAAAGAATTAGAGAGAGGTACGGAGCATTGCATGAAACGCTACAGCGCCACATTGACTCCACGCTCCGTCCGAATAATAATAATAATAATAATAATAATAATAATAATAATAATAATAATAATAATAATAATAATAATAATAATAATAATTGACGGGACTTTCCGTGCCAGAACAATTATATGATAATGAGGCACACCGTAACGGAGGGCTCCGGTCCTTTCGACCACTTAGGGTTCCTTAATATGCACATATTCCGTTACATTAGTTTAAAAATGAAAGTTACTCTCCGTCGGCGAAGTAACGCTACCAGAGGGATGTGTGTAAAATACAACGGTACGAAATAATTCCTGGCTTTTAAGCAAGACCCGCATAGGTATTTCTTGCTTTTTCGTTGCACTTGGAGTTTGACACACACCATCGAGCATGGCGTCACCGGTCTTTTTTTTTTTTTTGTGAGTTTCAGTGCCCAGTTGAAACTATCATTTCTATTTTTATTGCGTACATGTACGCTCATTTCCGTCAGTGTAAAAAATGACTTTTCACCACAACCGAAAAAGAGTTTCCGAGCGGTAGGCACGATTGGCACGAAGTGTGCGATTGGCAGGTGACACCCGAGCGGTAGGCACGATTCTTCCCTGTAACAACGCCCACAATATCACTGCCTATAAGATTGGATTGTTTTCTTGAAGGATTTAGGTGTCTGAAATGTATCAATGCGACGTTGTTTATAATTTGTGTAATTAAGCATTATTCGAGTGTCTTTTTTTCTTAAAAGTATCTTGTGTATTGTTGTATTTGTTGTATCTTTTACATCAATTGCGAACTATGTTATGGCATTACCCAAGTGTACCTCCCCTACGCAATGCCTCATGGCGATGTAGGTGAAGTGTAAATAAATAAATAAATAAATAAGTGTGCGATTGGCAGGTGACACCCGAGTCGAACATCTCTAAAAGGGATTACGTGACATCGCGCTCGGTGACTGCGAGTGACGCGGAAGCATGTGGATTGTATCGTGCGTCGCGCGTATACCTGTTCCAAATGTGTTTTGATTGTGTATATATGAGTGCGATGGTTTCTTCAAGAGCAAAAGGACCCCAGAGGAACGTGCTGGGCGGTTTGACAGTCCCTTGAGCTAACGCTAAGTGAGCACAGGTGAAAGCGTACGCTCTCACGGGGAACCAATTAATTTCATATTGTTACGGGGATGAAAGACTCTGGTTAATATATATTCACACGCTTTGTACAGTGGACAGAACGCAGGCATACAAGATGGAGCCCCGTCCGCGCGAACGTCATCGAACGTCGTCTTCCTCGGTGCTGTCTCCATTGTCTTCTATCGCAGCGCTTCGTCGCATGACTCCCGGCGGCGAAGGCGCCGTCTCGGTGCCTGGAAGGTTCGAGTGAAAGCGCTTCAGGCGCACGACGTGTACGATATCAGAAGTAAGTCGCGCTGAGGTGTCGTCAAGAGGTTGGATCTCGTAGGTCACATCGGTCACTTTTCGCAAGACACAGTAGGGGCCAGAATATGGCGACATCAACTTCTCACAAAGGCCAACTCGCCGTGTTGGTTTCCAAGGTAGGACCATGTCACCAGGGTTGAAGTGGGCATCGCGGTGGCGAGCGTCGTATGCGCGTCGTTGCTTTTCCTGCGAAGTCTCGAGACGACGACGAGCAATTTCACGTGCCTCTGCAGCTCTAGATATGGCATCACGGGCGTATTCTGACGTCGCGTCGGGAACGGCTGGGAAGAGCGTGTCAAAAGGGAGGATGGGGTCTCGGCCGTACAAAAGAAAAAATGAAGAGAAACCAGCAGAATAATGGCGGGACGTATTGTAGGCGAATGTGACGAATGGTAGAGCGGCATCCCAGTCACGGTGGTCCGTAGAAACATACATGGCGAGCATTTCTGTTACAGTTCTATTGAGCCGCTCTGTGAGTCCATTTGTCTGAGGATGATACGCCGTTGTGAACTTGTGTTTTGTAGCGCAGGAGTGCAAGATGTCTTGAACAACCTGTGAGAGAAAGGAGCGGCCGCGGTCGGTAAGCAGTTGTCGAGGTGCGCCATGCTGAAGTATCACATCATCAAGGAGGAAATCTGCGACGTCAGTTGCGCAACTGGTAGGGAGAGCCCGTGTGATTGCGTACCGGGTGGTATAATCCGTAGCAACCGCTATCCATTTGTTGCCACTGAGCGATAAAGGGAACGGGCCAAGGAGATCAAGTCCAACCCTGAAGAATGGTTGCGATGGTATGTCAATGGGCTGAAGGCGGCCAGCTGGAAGGGCGGTTGGTTTTTTGCGGAGCTGACAAGATCTACACGAGGCGACGTAACGGCAAACGGAACGGTAAATACCGGGCCAGAAGAAACGACGACGAACACGGTCATAAGTCCGCGCAACGCCCAGATGACCCGCGGTAGGAACATCGTGCATCTGAGCGAGGACAGCCTGACGCATTTGTCTAGGAATGACCAGTAGCAGTTCAGGGTCGTCAGGGTGCAGTGTTATAACGGTATAAGATGTCATCTTGTAGTGCAAACATTCGCAAAGGTGTTGGAGTGGTCGGGCCTGTGAGTTTGGCAATGACGTCTTTGAGGTAAGGGTCACGGCGTTGCTCATCAGCGATGTTGCTAAACGAGGTAAGAGCTAGCACACAAGTTGACTCGCCGGCCTCAGGGATGTCGGGGGGGTCTACCGGATGGCGTGACAAGCAATCGGCATCTCCATGAAGTCGACCGGTCTTATACACGACTGTGTACGTGTATTCCTGCAGCCGTAGAGCCCACCGACCGAGCCGTCCAGCTGGATCTTTTAAGGACGAAAGCCAGCAATATCTTCAGTTGGTCGCCGTAATGAGTCGTATTCAATTCACATTAATTCCTCTTTAATCCATATTGCATTCACAGTAATTAATCTTTGATAGTTCACCTTATTATAGGTATAACCACATAGTGGAGCGGCAGATAGCTGCACACCCTAACCGTGACATACTTGCATGCGCCACACGCTACTGCCCTTGGGGAGCGCATTATCTCGTCGATTTCACCAGTGGAGCATAAATGCTTGCGCGCAAAAGAATCCGTTGAGGAACCTTTCGGCCCGCAGAGACTGCGTCGCTTGACTGTTTGACTCATGTGCCGCTTTCGTTACGTTCATGAGGTTTAGAAGAAAAATTAAACGTAGCAGTAAACTCCTTCCCTAATTTCTGTGCAGTTGTATCACTGGTACACACAACAGTACTCCTTAGTCTGGCTTAGTTTTCCTAATGCTTTCAGCGCGCGCATCGCCTCTGATAGCCATTGTCGGCCGCGGGAGCAGCTGTAATGTTCGTGCTCTGACAGCCAGGCCGGCGCTGCACGCGCCTTGAAAACTCAAGCGCTGATACCCCCATATGACGAACACGAATGATTAATCTTGGCATCATTAACACGACATACTTGTCATGCTTGCCATCATTAACCATTATACGATCACACGTGACTTATAACACGTGACTTGTAATCACAGTGATGATGCCCTGGTAGGCGGGCATACGCCACAGGTGATCGAATGTTAACATTACAGCCTATGTAAATCAAGGACCATGTCATATCAGGAATTGAAAATTTGATTAGAATACACACTTTGCATGGGCTAATCAAGACGTAGCGTTTATTCTTACGAGCGGAACCTGAGCATAACAAGCAGACAGACGCAAGCAATGGCATAAGTCAACCAAGGCGACTAGGAGTCGAACCCGGGGCACCGAGGTGCCAAGCAAGCACGCTACCATTCGTCCACCTCGGCTCTTCCCACGCGGCAAATATCGTAAACCTACTGCACCAGCAGCTGTGGTGATAGTGCTAGTCTCACGTGACTTGCGGTTGTAGCGTGTGTTAACCACTTTTATAGCAATGTAAGAAATAATGCATATGTACTGCACTCAGCATATTCTTGTCCAGCTTTGCTCGGTTCTATCGGAATACTCCAACAAACGACGTTCATGATGTGCACGTCAGCGCACCGTAGCGTCAACGTCTCTTCGACAAAACAAGACGTCTGTTGACTAACGTGAGTGCCGACGTTACGTACCGTATCATCAGCTATACCGTTGAGGCGCCACAACGCTGTCGGCGCGCCTGCTAAGACAACGTTACACACACAACTATAGTCTGTTTCAGGAGTTCCGTGCAGCAGAGCCAAGGTCACGAGGCCATCGAGGTCCGAATTCTTCCGAGGCGAGACGAAATGTCATTGTTCGGACACGCACCTGCGCGCCACTCCTGCCTCACTCCGTCCTCCTCCTCCCCTTTCCGAGGTATCTACGGTTCGCGACTGGCAGATGCCATGGTGCGGAGGGATACGTTTGAGACGTGCTTGCCCTCCTGATTGGCAGAAGGAGCCTGTAGCTTCCACAGTGCTGCACGGAATTCCTGAAACAGACTACACACAATGTGTACGAAGGCGTTGATAGTACTCGCAACATTTGGCTGAATGCCAAACAAATCGTCGTAGGCGATTTCCTCGCTGGCTGCTTCGCATGACATCGATCGCCCACATTACCCGGGATCTGCCGGACTTTTTTATCTCTCGATTTGTTAGCTATATACCGGTACGATTCTCGCGGGACGACCGTTGCCAGTTTTTAATGTATCCAGGTTAAGAGGTGTCAGCGGGCTCGTGCTTAGTTTCTGTGCATGTCACAGCCTGCTAACTTATAGAGCGACACATCAGGACCGAAGCTTGTTGAAAACCGTGTAGTGCGAGCGTGCAAATAACGATTAAGTAAAAATATTTCCTTTATCTACTGATCAGTCGACGAATATCTATTTATATGTTCAAAAGTTTAGCCACCACTGCGTCAAGATGACCACTGCATTGAAATGACCGTTTTCTTTTTAATGGTACCCTGAAATGGTTGTAAAAGACATCTTGTGCAAGGTGGTTAGACAGCACAGGAACAAAAAGAGAAAATAAAAAAAAGGCGTACAAAAAGGGCCCTTACCGTAGGAATTCTTTTTTTTTTTTTTTTTGCTGACTTCATTCGGTCATCTGAGCAGAAGCTACGGTGGCACAGTTAACATGTGCGCGTTTCCCACGCTGCGCCAAACAGCTTGCGGTGATAATTGCATTCCGTCACCAAGGGAACGCGCTGCCGTGTAAAAACCCATAGATATACTTGTCAAATGCACAGCTGCACCGAAGCGAGGAAACATATATCACAATTCCGCAAACTCTAAATAGAACATTTACTTGGATATGTACGAGACAGAAAGCAGATGATTTTTTTCCCTCGCTCACAACGCCGAGACAGCAGGTGGCACGTAACTGCAATATGTGTTGTTTTTGTTTGCATTAAATGAAAACATGTTACAAAGTTGGAATATCTGAGGCCAAATTCACAAAACTTCTCTTTCTTAAGTGTCTTTTGCCATTGACCGACCGGATTCTCTAATCATACGCCCAGCACCAGGATTGGCTGAAATTTTCTCTCACGAACATTTTTATCGTAAGTTTCTTTTGTGAATACGGGATCTGTTCTTGCAGCTATGTTACGACGGTTATAATCTTGCCGTTCTGTACTTAACACATTACTACAATAACTGTTGGTGTTCTACGTGCCGAAGCCCAGACGTGGTTACGTGGGACACCGTAGTGGAGGGCCTCGGAAATTTCGACCACCCATGGCTCGTCAGCATGCAACCGACATCGCACAGTACACGGTCCTCTAACATTTTCACCTCCATTGAAACTGCGACCGCCACTGCCGGCATCTAATCCGCGTCTTTCGAGTCAGCAGCCGAACACCGCAACCACCAGAGACGACCGCGACGGCTGCTTATGCACCTTACGCTATAATCTTTACATTCAATGACCTGGTCAAATTTCTGAAACCCTCACTCACTGGAGATCTTTTTTATCCCTTCTCTTTTAAACGTGACAGACACAACAATATAAATCTGGTGGCTCTTCCGCTGCGAACGTTTCCCCGATTGTCCTGCGTAACATTAAAAATAGACGCTCAAAGCCAGCGCGTGGAGTGCGCGTCACATCCGCCGCCGCGTCGCGCAGAGAGCGTTCAAGTGCAGCGCCGGTCGCTCGCCGTCGTCTGTGCGCTGCAAGCTGCGAACGTTGTTTGCGAGCATGCCTGGCCGATCAGAACGGCGTAGCGCTCAGAGTTCCTGCACCATTTAATGGGCGTTCCTTCGCGCGTACGATGAGCCACGCATTTAGCTACCTCACTTTCATCACCGGTAAGCATCCGCAATGTTTCTATACATTTATTAGGCCTCATTCAATTCTGTGGACGAAGCGCCTGAACAAGGTTTTACGCTTGTTTACACATTGCCGTCAGTGTACTTGTGACTGCAGATTTTCGACATAAACCAGCACGCTGTTCTGAAAGCTACCGCGCAGAATCCACGAACATCCCTGTACACGAATGCACGTGCGTCTGTAACACGTGTGAGAAAAAAGAATGCGAATAGAAAGCCGAACAGCGGTGTATTCAGTAAGTGCTTTTCGGACTCTCGCGTCCTCAGTGAGTGAACACGATCTTGCTCGACAGTTTAGGTAACGACGTCCGCTAGGGTGCAGTCGCACGAATTAATCATTCGCCTTGTGGAAAATGAGGGTCTACACAGTCCTCGAAGTTCACTAAAAGTTTGGCACAGTAGGTGTTAGCAGTGTATAGTGGATCCGTTAAGTCATTCATCAGTCTGCACCTGACGTGTACATGTTAAAACGTAAGATCCATGAAAACAATTTAGCACATTTGAAAACTGGAGAAATGCAGAAAAATAAAAAGAGTATGTACTGCTGTCCACTTATGGGGACGTTTCGGGGTCTCAGCAGAAGCGACGTACCTATCCTTGAAGAACAGAAAAGAAAAAAAAAGAGAGAAAGAAGCAGATTCACGCAGTGAGCACTGCATCGCACGTTGAAATGGCTGCCCTGTTGTGGACACAACAGCAAATCAATGCATTCTAAGCACCATTGCTGAGGTCATTCGCCTCGCATAAAAACAAATTGTCGTAGGAAAAAAGAAAGGACAGGTTCATTTAGATTAATTTAGTTTAAAAAAGGCTTTATTTACTTCCTATCTTTAATTTTTTCACTAAGAAAAAAAAGAAAGGTCATTGCAACATCACTTGTCTCTGCAAGGGGACAACGTTCACAGTGTGTTCTTATGTAGGGTGTTTTCGCGGTAGGGAGTCGAATTTTGCTCCTGCATGGCATCGACGCGTGATAACTGGACCGCAACCCCGGATACAAATATACGTAGGGCGCTAATTTTGAACTTAATATCAGCTGTCGAAGCTTCGGCTACACGCATATGCAACCGTATTAACTGTACGAGGTTATTAAAATAGGATCTGTGCACGAGAGGCAGATGTGCGTGTATGCGCTCTTATCGCAAAGAGCGGCGAAAGGAGGCCAGTTGTTACTTCTCTTAAAAAATGAAATTAACAGCGCTGAGACGGCACGAAGCGCCGTTTCAGCGCTGTTATTTTCATCTTCTCCGCAACTCTGTGCTCAGTGAAAGTGTAACGAGTTTTACAAAAGCCTTCATTGCAGCGTTCATTGCCGTGACCCTTGATCTTTAACATTCACATTCCTAAAGCTAATTGAACTTAAACGATTGTACATGCAAAGTGAGAAACTAAAATGCAACCTCAGACAGAGTGAGAACACAAAGCACTCTGACAAATCTGCCGTAAAATATCCTCTTGGTTTCTGTTGGCTTCAGTAAGCGTAATACGGAACTTCCCCAAACATTCTTCGTATAGTTTGTTCAAGCTGGGTCCTTACAAACATAGCCATCAGTATATTGCAAACCACAACTTTTCATCTCATTGAAATTAAAATGGGGAAGCGAAAAGGGATTTGGGGGGGGGGGGGGGGGCGGCGTATTCTGAGTTCTGAAAGAATGACCTGGAATTACAAAAATAAAGAAAAAAAGGAGGGGGGGGGGGGGGAGGTGAACGGGTCCACAAACAAAAGGGAAATGTGATAAAGTGCAGCGTGACATAAACGACTGATGGTTATATTGAAGTCACCAAAACTTAACGCTCTCGCCTTGCTATGTGCTCGAACTCGAGCAATACCAAGGGTAAACTTACGACGACGTTCTGTTGTAATGATTGCCCTTGTATGCAATGTCTTCAGCAAAATGAGAATTTATGTGTGAAATTTCTACTGTGGATTGTATTGACCTACGCGCCACTAGACTATGCCGGATTAAAATAATTTTCAACAAGGAGGCGCGAGCGGTCGTGCCACTTGCAATGAAGCGACCCCCGCAGAAGGAGAATGGAAACGCGAGTCCAATTTATCGCCGCCCGTTATTCGTCCCTTGCCCCTTGTAGACAACATGCTGCGAGCCGAGACGGTGCTGCGATGCTGCCGGCGCAGCTGCTTGTGGCATGTAGGGGCGCTGCCGGCGCAGCTGCCGAGTAAGGTCTTACTGCCGAGGTCTCCATTGTGTCCGCGCTTTCGGAGGCGCACAGGTCGACCCATAGGCCAAGCGCGGCTGTACAAAAACAGCAAGCTGAAAGTCGCGCACGTAAGTGAATGCTGAGAGAGCGGGTTCACTGAACACTTGGCGCACTCTGTTGTTTGCATCGTAAGTCGCTTTCGAGTCTCAGGAGAGGTCGTTGTCGTTTGTGTCCCAAGTTTCTCAACTGTGGGAAGTGAGATTTGCGAAATTCGCACAGGCAAACTCTGTGGCACAGATCTCCCACTGTTTGACATAAAGGGTTTCGTCTTGGGGCTTACCCTCTTAGCTTGATGGTGCGTGTGTATATATGTAATTTAAATAACATAAAATGCCAAGTTTCGTCCCTTTACGGTATCTCTTTTCCCAGAAATGGATTTTCTACTCGGTAGCACCAAGACCTCGTTTCAGTAGTTTCTATGACGTGCGCTGAATTCCATCGCTTATAAAATAACATGAAAGACGGATATATTTGCGCGTGCTCGTGCGCATTGTTTAAGCAATACAAGAGTTATTGCTAGAAAAGAAATCTACCTATCATGCTCGGGCATGACTGTTCTCTCTTTCCTTTTTTTTTGTTTTTTGTTTTTTAGGAGAACGGCAGGGAGATCGAGTTGAGGGGCATTCGTCTAGAGTACTAACTCTGGACGAATGCATATCAAAACCCGTAAAAAAAAAAGGAAACAGAGAAACGGGACTATGACAAGGGCAAAGAGAAGAAACAAAACGCACGAATAGCAGGTCTGCTCAAAGGTCATATATTGTCCGTGCATTGCAAAAGCGGAACCACATTATAATGCAGTCGTGTTTGATATAAATACGCTGCAGGACTCAACAGATGCTTAGCTCGTTCGTGTAGAACCTTTTCGTCACTGCTTCTTCCTTTTATCACCCCCGCCCTCCGTGCCGATACCTGCAGCAGCATCGGCGTTTAACGCTGCATGCAGCTGATATTAACTCAGTGCTTACGAACAAGGAAAGATACTTGCAACAGTTAGTACCAAGCGCGGATCGCCTGCACATATTAACAAAAAAACGTTTCAGAGATATATCTTGGGCCGTTCGCCTGCGGCAGCAATTCCGAAATTGAACTCGGCGCTCGAAGACGCGTTTTAAAAACCCTGACATGAACTTGGGAATTTTATACAGCCCGCCCAATATGCAGCTGAAGTTGGAGGCAGAACACTAAGGCAACAAAGAGGCAAGCTCTCTCAAACCACTCGAGCTTTAATAAAGAAAGGACAACAAATGATATGCCTCGAAATATAAGCCGGAATTATTTGCAGAGGCAATACAATACGAGCTGTCTCTTCCCCATGTTTTGTGGGAATGTGCCGGTAGGCCACCGAACGTTACCGACCTTCGTTGGGAGCCTTGGGAGGCCGTCCTCTTTCGGGCCGACTAAGATCTCTTACAAGACCAAGCCAAGCGCACAGCAGCGGTCACTGAAGTCATCAACGATGGGCCCACCCTTCCCTTGTCTGTCCTATATATTTAAGTTGTTATAGCCTCTCTGTATAGGTTTTTCTTTGAGGGCCACAGCGTCAAGCGAAGTGGAGAGAGTGTGAAATGATGAGAGTATGTGCAGGTAGCGAAACAATGAGAGTGAGAGAAATAAAGAAATACGTTAAACAAAATTACTCGGCGAGGCGGGATGTGAATCTGGGTACCCCGGTCCGAAGGCGAGCGTCATAACCACTAGCCTTTGCACCCGCGCTTGCGGAACATGCACTTATGGGAACCATGTGACTGCGTTGTACCGACGATTGTAACACAGCTTGCTATGGGCGAAAGAGAAAGAAACTACTGAGAGAGAGAGAGAGGGGGGGGGGGGAATAGACCTAGGAGATGAGAAGAGATAAAGAAGATAGTGGAATGAGTGAAAGTGATGATTAGCTTACGAAAGAACTTGCTTAAGATTAGATTATTAGCCTACGAAATAAATACCCGATTAATGATTGATTTGTGGGGTTTAACGTCCCAAAACCAGCTGTGATTATGAGAGACGCCGTAGTGGAGGTCTCCGGAAATTTCGACCACCTGGGGTTCTTTAACGTGCACTGACATCGCACAGCACACGGGCCTCAACATTTCGCCTCCATCGAAATGCAGCCGCCGCGGCCGGGATTCGATCCCGCGACCCTCGGATCTGCAGCCGAGTACCTTAGCCACTAGACCACCGTGGCGGGGCAAATACCCGATTAGCATGGAAAGTGATGCTATAATGATTTGTCTGCGTCTGTGTGGCTTATATAGTGCAAGAAAAGTTGGGTGTGGCTTTGCTAAAAAACGTGCCTGATCCCTCTACCAGCGGAATCGGTATTACACGAAAGTGAAATGTATCTTCGCATAAACAGTTGGACGTCCATCATTACGTCGTGGTGAACCACTGATGATGATTTGTGGGGTTTAACGTCCCAAAACCAGCTCTGATTATGAGAGACGCCGTAGTGGAGGTCTCCGGAAATTTCGTCCGCCTGGGGTTCTTAACGTGCACTGACATCGCACAACACACGGTCCTCAACATTTCGCCTCCATCGAAATGCAGCCGCCACGGCCGGGATTCGATCCCGCGACCTTCGGATCTGCAGCCGAGTGCCATAACCACTAGACCACCGTGGCGGGGCGAACCACTGCTGTCGGTGTTTCGCTAGTACGGCACTGTTTGACGTGGATGAACCGACGTTTACGCACCGCCTATAACTTCAAGGACCAACCATCTGTGATAACTGAAGTAGTTTGCGTAATAACTGGACACAGTCGATTGCACAATGCCGCTCGACAAAGGTATCATCATATTTACTTGCGCCATATTGACCTGTCAACATCGTTACCGCTCTTGGGCGCCTAACGCAGCAGTGTTCTTTTTGCCATCGCGCTCGAAGAGTGGTCGGCGAAGAGTGGTCGGCGTGGGTAGTTCCCTGCCGAGTGGTCGGCGGGGAACTACCCACGACGAAAGGTGATCCGTACTCTACGACTGCGACGTCGGCGCACACACGCTCGAAGCTGTACGAACGCGGCTATGTTCTTTCTTATCACACTTCTTTCCGACGTCCGCGCTGCTCCGCACGCATGCATCGAGGCGGACTTTGGAACGGGCCTGAAATGGTGCCGCTAACCAGGAGAGGCGAAGTAAAGCTGTAGTGATTCACTTTGCCTCTCCTTGATGGCGGCACCGTTCCAGGCAATGTGCTGGATGCGCGCGTGCTGAGCCTGAAGAAAGCGTCGAAGAACGAACAAAGCGGGATAAGAAGGAATATAATATGCATTCGTACATCTCGGAGCATGTGCGTCGTTAGCGCAGTGGTACGGCGCCGGCCACCTCTCGCCGTCGAGCGAGGGGCTGTAAGTTCAATTCCTAGCGCAAGAACAGAAACATTTCTGAGTGTTTTTATTTCTTACATGCTTATTTTACTGCATCATATCCGTTGCGGTAGTGAAGTATGGGGTCGTGGTGGACCCCGGCATAAAACGCTTTCGTGTTAGAATCGCTTATCCTTTGTTTAACTCTTCAATACCTTGCTAAGCTCCCACAGTTCCGCTGGTCATTGGAATTGCTTGCGATACGAGTGCCACGCCTAATTTTTTCATTCATTCATTCATTCATTCATTCATTCATTCATTCAAAAAAGCTATTTCAAATGGGATATAATACACATTCGACCTTAACGAGCCCAGAGAGCAACTCGGCTTCAGGAAAGGATATCCCATGATGGACCACACATGTGCAGATCATAACCAACATCTACAAAGATACCACAGTTGCCCTGCTTCTCCGCAAAAAAAAAAAAAGAGAGAAAGAGAGAGAGAGAGAGAGAGAGAGAGAGAGAGAGAGAGAGAAGGTCGATCAAGAAGGGGTTCAGGCATCCGCCGATGTTAAACCCCCACCGCGGTGGTCTAGTGGCTGTGGTGCTCGGCTGCTATCCGAGGGTCACGGGATCGAATCCCGGCCGCAGCGGCTGCATTTCGATGGAGGCGAAATGTTGAGGCCCGTGTACTGGGCGATGTTAGTGCACGTTAAAGAACCCCAGGTGGTCATAATTTCCGAAGCCCTCCACTACGTCGTCTCTCATAATCATAGCTGGCTTTGGGACGTAAAACCCCAGAAAGCAATCAATTCCCGATGTTAGAGCACGTTGAACGTATAGAGTGGGAACAAAGACAAATTAAAACGAAATAAAATCGACAGAGAACATCTCAGCAATTTGAGGCTTGCGGACGATATTGTGCACTTCAGCAATGATTACGACGAACTGAAAAAATAAAGGTAAAAAAGAGGGAGGAAGTGTTGACCTATTCGGAGAAAGTATTAAAATAGGACTAAAAAAAGGCAAAAGACAAAGATAACAGCATATAGACTGGCTAAAGAGCAACCAATCCGTAGAATGTGCACAAGAGATGTATATCTAGGACAAATGGTTACATGGGAGCCTTCTCGCGGAAAGTACGTTCTCCGAAGAGCGGCGATAGGCTAAAGGGCGCATATATATGGCAGACATTCCTATATTGTGACCGGAAAATATACAACCAGTGCACACTTTTCGACCACTTCATTTCTATATACCTTTATTCGCGAATGACATTTTTGTCCCTACGCGAAGAACGAAGAGTTGCAACTGACACAAATTTGATACTTTCTTACGGCGCCCCTGTAAATAAGACCAGTCTGACGTTTATATCGTATGCCTTTAAGCTAAGCTGGCTCCAGCCACGGTTTTCTAGATTACCCGATGTTTCGAAGCCAGTTCGGCCTCTTCTACAGTGGGTGACTGTCTGGTGCGCAGAGGCGGCGTCGCTCCTGGTTCTCTCTGCACGATGCTTCCTTTCTCTCACAAGACGCAGTTTGCGTTTACCATGTTTACGTTGTTTCATCTGCTGATTCCGAAACAAAGCGTTGTTAAATATCGCGCAGAGATCAGATCAGTTAACACAAATTTGTTAATTTCCAGCAACACCTATAACTTTGCTTAAGCGCCAGTATTTTACATATCAGTAGCGTCTGCCAAATTTTGGCGTGTTAGCTTCGACGCTCATGTCAATAATCTTCCGAATTCATCTCCGCGAAACCTCACAATTCAATGCGAGCTTATCCCACAACATTAGCGCTGGACCTCTGTCTCCAAAGCGCTGTTCCCCAAACACGCCGGCTACATATTTTCTCGAAAATAGGTCGAATGTGAGTATATATATATATATATATATATATATATATATATATATATATATATATATATATATATATATATATATATATAATATATATATATATATATGTGTGTGTGTGTGTGTGTGTGTGTGTGTGTGTGTGTGTGTGTGTGTGTGTGTAGCCACCGACAGGAGCGATGGAGGAATTCCGTTACCTGTTTTTTAATGCACATCTTTCATTTATATATGGGAGTGTATATCGCACATCTACGTTACTATTTTAAACGAAACTGTGCACGAACTGAAAGCTAATTCCATGTGAATGTACACAGGCTGGCCCCAACTCTCATGTTGCTGGAGAGACACCGGTTGTTCAGAAAGTGGGATTCTCAGACAGGCAGGTTGAGATCGGTTTAAATCGTGCCTTGTTTTACATCGTGCCTCTATTTTACAGCGTAAGCTGTCATGAGATCACAACAACGTTCGTTTTTGCGCCGTAGTTGTCCGCCGCCGCCGCCGCCGGTGTCCGTAACCACTATCGCTGCAAATTTTAGAAAAAATAACCAGGACCGACGAGTATTTTAACTTGCCCTCTGCCTGGATTCGAACCCACGCTCTCTGCGTGGCAGTCGAGTACCACTGAGCTACGCCTGAGGTTGAAAAATCATCCCTAAAAGACCTAAACAGTTATAACGTCTGCCGCGGAATCTCATTAACAAACGCAATGTTACGTTGAAAAATAGTAATGCGCCGCTACACGACGCGAAAATGGATTGTATAACGAGGTCGAGCAATCATTTGAAAGAACACAGGGCTGCATGCTTTGTAGCTCTGAACCCATTACGGAGGCACTTGTAATTATGGCGTAGTGGGTACTTCCCTACTTGGCAAAATGGTAAGTTATGGCGCAGGAGATACCTACCACTTCTACTTGCACTAGTTTCCTCAAGCGTTTAAAGTGGCCTCTAAGAAAGTAGCTCCTCCAGCTTACGCTGTCACTGTCCTGCGGTTCCGCGCAGGCCTGGCTCTTTTTTGCGCTCTTCCTTGATATCCCCCCTCTTGTTGCGCACCCTGTTCGCCTGATGCACGCATATGGAGTGCTTGCGCTTATCTCACTGCCAGAAGTCGTGAAACCGATCGAACCATCCTACACGGCGAAGTGCCCTGCGGCAATAAACGCATGCTGTGGTATACCCATCAGATATCGCTCGGGAGCGCTTGAGGAGCGGCGCCCAATCGCGTGTCTATTTCAGGTATCACCTTTATCGTAGGCTATTGTTTTATCTAAAAAAAAAAACACGATAATTTCCGCACGAAACAAATGCTTGATTCCCGTGTCATCTGAAGTGGACTGAAACATCATAATTGACCTGTTAGCGATTAAAGCAACATTTTAAAAATTTTAGCTGATTAAAAGCATATAATTGATACTCAGTGATGAAAAAAAAAATGCTGGTCGTAAGTAGTACACCCAAATACTGCAAATATGCAGTTGAGGCAATTTTTTTTTTTTTCTAGCGCTCCTGGCTTCTTTATAAATGTTGGCGCGTGGTGGTTGGAACGGCCTGTATAGTTTGTGGGTCAAGAAAAGGATTCTACAGAATGGCGAAACGGCAGGCAGGGCAGGACACAACTGTTAAAGAAAAAAAAAAGGGGGGGGGGGGGTTATTGAGCTCACCTTACATTAAATCTAAGGCATTTTAAGAAAAGTGGGTGAAGCGATCCACACCCCTCTACCTAGCGATTTCGCGTAGTCAATTTCCGTCCACCTTTCTTTTTTTTTTTTTTTTTTTGTCCGGAGTGTCGGTTGCATGACCACAACACGCCATAAGCTGGTTACGATCCCTATACGACCGTGGGTATATACACTTAGCGGCGCAGCAAAAAATGCTATCGTGTCTCCGTGTAGCGCACACTTAGCAAAATTATCATACGGGGAGTGTCGGTTGCATGACCACAACACGCAAAAAGCTGGTTACGATCCCTATACGACCGTGGGTATATACACTTAGCGGCGCAGCAAACAATGCTATCGTGTCTCCGTGTAGCGCACACTTAGCAAAATTATCATACGGGACGGTGAGGCGTGTTGTGCGTGACCTGGATCACGGCTTGTGCAACGACGCCGAACAGCTTGGCGACGTCAGTTGCAAGCGACACTTGCGCGCAGCGACTTTACTGTCCTCGAATATGCCACGATTGAATGATCGATGCAGCACGCAGACAAGGCATCAGCAGGAACTGAGCAACGAAGGTGGTGGATCAAAAATTGTTGCTGCACGCAAATGTTCTTGCAGCCCGGAAGAATTCAAACCACAGCAGTTGTTATCACGGTGTGTGTGTGTGAAACAGACTCGACGACGAACTTTTCGGAAGTACATACGTGCGAACTTCCTAAAATTTCCTCATTGCACCGCTTTTTTTTTTTCTACATCGATTACGTCGAGTCCGGCGTAAAGACATTTCAATCCCTCTCCCCCCCCCCCCCCCCCCGCCCTTTTTTTTCTTTTTGTACGGTGAAATCTCGTTGACACGATGTTCACGGGAAGGTGAAAATAAAACGTAACATACGAAAATCTCAGCACCACCATGAAAATACATTGCGCCTGTGGGATGCTTCCCGGGAGGTACGCGTATATCCCCACAAACGTCACGGTGGTCTAGTGGCTATGGCACTCGGCTGCAGATCCGAATGTCGCGGGGTCGAATCCCATCTGCGGCAGCTGCATTTCGATGAAGGAGAAACGTTGAGGCCCATGTGCTGTGCGATGTCAGTGCACGTTAAAGAACCCCAGGTGGTTGAAATTTCCAGAGACCTCCACTACGGCGTCTCTCATAATTATAGAGCTGGTTTTGGAACGTTAAACACCACAAATAATCAAAGATAGCGCGTCCGACGCGTTATCCGAAGCCAATGGAAAAGGGGAGCCCCAAGAGAGCGCATTTACGCGGCTGTCGCGGTCACCGACGGCGCACGTAGCGACGTCACGTGTTACCGGGTTGTTACACCTGTGTACAGAAGGCAGTTACATACTCTAAGGTTTGTTAATAGACGAAGCACTGACGCCAAGCTTCCTTGGCTTAGCCGGGACACCCTGTGTATATGTGACAATGAGGTAACTGGGCCAGTAGCTGCCCTTACAGCATTCTTTGCAATCGCATTCCGTATTGAGCGCAATTTCCAGGAAAGCAATGGAGCTAAGTTGGATAGCTTCGACACGTGGTTGTCAGCACCACCCGCCGACGTTAGATCTGACCATGTTTCAGTTTTGGAACGCCGAATGGATGTGCAGCCACTCGAAGTATAGGAATGTGTAGACAAGTCGGGCACAAGTTCTTTCGTTGTCCGTTTTACTCGCTCAGCGCTTGAACCAAGTGTCTGAAGCAGGAACTTTTCCGATGTAGCTGACATGGGCGTCGGCAGAGGCAAAGGGGGCACTTGCCCCTCCCCTCCCCTTCCCCTCCCCCCCTCCCCCCTCAAGACAAAGCCCTAACGACGCCCATGGTAACTGATAGTAATTTAATAGCTGCAACAAAACACGCCGGAGTACAAGGGAGCTTTTAAGTACTGTTCATCTGCAACTTTCACATGGGGCATCCTAAGGGCCCTTGAAGAGGCTTTTTAAAATTATGTAAGCATAGGACGACTATACATAAAATTATTCGCACCGTAATTTGAGCCAACCACCTTTTATGAAGGGAGCTGTGGGCGATTAAAGGTTACCCTCCTCCCAAGTTGTGTTTGCACTCCTCAGCTCCTTCGCCAAGCGGTGTCTGGTCTGTGTGCATGGCTGTCAGTTTGCGCAGTCCATTCCGTTTTGTTAAGATGCATCAACTCGCCCAGCAACAGGTTCTTCTCTATACATCACCTCAAGGAATTCTTTAAAATACGTGTGCGCTTTTCAACCAGCGACCGTGCTTTGGCTCAGTCTTGCCGATCTCTCGCGGAGGCCTGGCTCCGTTGTCCGTCTCTGGGTTGATGTCTGCGCCACCTGCCACAAATCCGGCCGCTCACGCTTTCTCTTGCGGTACAAACGCTAAGAAGTCAACGAGACTGCTTGCACGAGTGACGCCGCAAAACCACGCCACGGGCCAAATTCAGCTATAGTAGAGGCCGAAGCAGCAGTGAACCCGGTGTGACGATGCCGCAACGATCTGTAGCGATGTGCATATTAAAAACGTTATCGTAAATTACACACTTTAGGCAAAGCGTTTAAATCTAAGAACTTACGCGAATGGCTTAGTTGCTTTGTGCGCAGCATTCAAAGAATATTCCAGGGTCCCGTTGAGTGGCATGCGCTGTTTCTTCTTGACATTAACTGGATGATTAATTGGTTTCACGTTTACACCCAGCCAAAACGGCTCGTCGTACGATTTTCGCAATGACTTTACTAAGTGTGACGACATATACAGTATTACTTGCAGCGGCGTCGTCGGCGTTAGCAGCCTGTGATGCAGAGAAGGCTGTCACTGGACTCCAAGAGTGCAGGAACCAGATCCACCAGATAGAGAAACACAGATTTAATGCTTCCAACGCCGACCACATAGAACAAGTATGCTGGTAAGCGAACATGCATGTATACTTCATTCACGTAAATGTTTTGCTCACGTTTTTACTTTACCAAGTCTCTCAACAAAATACAAAGACATCAGTCACACCAGGCTTTAGTTACAACCGTTAGCTATATATACGGTCCTTTTGACTTGCACAAAACACTAAAAAAAAAGAAGAAAACACACTACGCCGACATCATGCGCACAAAACAGCGACCACCATGTCCATAAGCGCATAAGGAAAGGTATTCTTTGGAACAAACGGTAGAATTGAAGTATTCCAGCTGGCGTCAAACCAACCCCAGTCGTTATTACTCAGCGTGATGGCGTTGAAATCAGCGATAACGACACGTTTAAGCGGGCAGAGGCATATTCTTAAATTTGTTTGAAAATTTATTGCAGATTCAGAGTTCAAGTTCAGGAGTTCGGCTTCAGAGTCCTTGGCGTTTATTTATTTATTTTTCCTGATTTGTGCGTTCTTTGCGCTTTTGTTGACACAAAAATGATGGTTGTGTGCATGTGATAACTTGCGCATAAACATTCACTGCGTATTTTATTTTTTATTATTTCACTCGTCCGGTCTAGGTCTTTCTTTTTTCTTTTTGATATATATACACTTCGTTTTTCTTTACGTCTTTTACACGCGACAGTAGTATAACTGTAGAAGGTCTGCTCCTTGACGTTGTTGTTTCACCCATTACACTCTATTCAACGACGGCTTAGAGAAGCGACGGAACAAGGGCATGTGTAAACAAATGTGGCTACCGATCAATGAAAAGTGAACGAGCCTGACATTCTGACGCAAGTAGAATAAAAGCTTGCTGCTGGCTCACGCTCCCAGGTTTAGTTCTATCACACGTAAGTGCCAATGAAAACGGTCTTCCCTTGGAGCTGTAACGCGGGCGCCGCGGTAGTTCAAGGGTAAGAGCAATGCACGTATTCTGCGAAAACCTGGATTCATCTCCCACCTGCGGTATCAGTGAATCTTATCAGTAAGCCGGCATAGCATTGAATGGACCACTGATATGCGGGCCCCTGTAGCCATGAAAGCAACAAGTTCATCGTGTAGTGTAACATATATAAGGTCTTCAGTGTGGTTGCTGTTGTTATGTGGGGTTTAACGTCCCAAAACCAGCTCTGATTATGAGAGACGCCGTAGTGGAGGGCTCCGGAAATTTTGACCACCTGGGGTTCTTTAACGTGCACTGACATCGCACAGCACACGGGCCTCAACGTTTTGCCTCCATCGAAATGCAGCCGCCGCAGCCGGGATTCGATCCCGCGACCCTCGGATCAGCAGCCGAGTACCATAGCCGCTAGACCACGGTGGCGGGGCATTCAGTATGGTCAGAGTATTTGACGGGCAAGTCGTAGATGCATGCAGTGTCATCGCGGGACCTGCATCGTCTATAGCCGGATACAGCTTGTCTTCAGTGAAGCCCCTCCCACGCCCTTATAACCGCCAGCCACTGTACCTCCGCGAAGCATCAAATAGTTCTGCACTTTCCATGACGGTACCAAAATAAAGCGAGGGTGGTAACAATAATGGATAGGTGCATAAATTTTTGTCTTAATTCGTTTACTAGAGTGGAACATGGAAAGGATAATTCTTTAATGAGCTCAGATCAAGGGCCTGCAATGCAAAAACTCGGCGCGCTACAAGAGTCGCCAGCCGAGTTTTTCAGCACAGTTCAGTGAAGCTTCACGCGTAAAGCGGGCTCAGAAGCGAAATGAACTGTGCCACGGCCTTTTGCGGATGGAAACTCAGACACTACACATTTTTTTCTACGCTTCTCGAGCACCTCATGGCTTATACCTATGAAAGTACTCACGAACTCAAGAACAGCAGACGCTCCGCAGGCACCGAAGGCATAAACGCGGCGCCATTTTGAAAAGGTCGCATGACGATGATTTTGTTTGCTTCTGTGATTGGCTGGCGGAGTAACGCCGACGCGCGTGGTCCGTCATCCCTTGTTGCAAATGCCGTTTTTTTTTTTTTTTGAGTTGTATCCTACTATAGTTTTCCCGGGGCAAGCGTTCCCTCGGCGATGCAGGGCGGCGAAATTAGGTCGAACGAGATGGTGGACGACTAGACGGCTAAAGAGCTCCACGAAAGTTAATTTCATTATATGTGGTCACCGCCCCACCCGGAGAATCCGAGTCTGAGTGGCGCGCCTCCCGGTTTGTTAGCCCTCGGGCGATGCGGTGCGCCTCCCCGTTCCCAGGATTCCCCGAGTGAGCTATATAAAGAAATAAGGCGCACTTACCCGGCGCCTTATCGAGACCTCACCAGAGCGCAGGCTACGGTCTTACGACAGCTTCAGACAGACTCATTTCTGAGTCCACACAGATTATCAATCATCACCAATGGGGAGTACAACGCCATATGTCAAAATTGTCACTTGAATGAATTGGCAACACAAGACCACATCCTCGGGGATGTAGAGGTTCGCCTCCTCCACGAACGCTCTTGCCAGCCCCCTCTAAACTTACCTGGCAGGCCCTACTAAGGACAGCCATCGATCTGGGGAACCAAGTTAAACTAGTCACTTGGGCCGAGGGAGTCGCCCCCAAGATGGGCCACCCTGGGGACCACCCTCCGTGACCATGAAATAAAGATGTCACCACCACCACCTCCACGAAAGTTTAATAGAAATTAGCCGATTAGGCAGATTGCAGCTATAGCATATACGTATGTGTATAAGTGTCCTAGACTTCTCTCTCTCTCTCTCTCTCTCTCTGTTATATTGGGCGACTGTCTAATCATCCATGCAAGCACTATGCACATCACCTGCCTCTCATCAATACAGCGTGGTAAAACAGATGATAAAGCGTGTTAGGTGCCTCATCGCAGCCGTATGCATAGCACATGCATGAAGCTGTCGGCTATTCCTATAAGGAATGCCCACAAGTTAACAAATGCTACGCTAAGCTGCAGACGGTACACCATGGCCTGTTCGCACCGTGATAACCCAGGCAGTATGTTGACGTAGGACCATATGTCCAGGGACAACACACGTAAACGAAGCATGCCTGGTGAACACGTTCGAGTACCACAGAGGCAATGCACATTCGCGGGATATCAAGCGCGGCGTAGCCGCAGCGTGAGCTAAATTAAGTGACATCGACCGCTCTCGTGTGCATATCAGGCGGCTTTGTCGGAGTTATTCCCACTGATATCACAGTATCCCAGAAGGTGAGGAGATCAGCTTCCTCAGCGAAATAAGTAAGGCCTCGAAGGTTGGAGCGAAAAAAAAAATGGCAGATCCCACGTTCAGTGGGAATCAAGGAAATACGAAGCACGCATCAGGAACGTAAAATGGATCTGCATTGTCTCGCTATACCGATTTTGGTACATATGAAGTTAACGACACGGCTGCCAGAGCACCAAGACTGTGGCATGTAAACCATGCCGCTCATGACACGCATGTCGTGATTCTAATGTTATCACTTGTCATTTACGTTCGTTATGCAGTCGGGGCGCCATAGCAATTTTGGCATACAGCCCATTAACGAAACGCGTGGCATGTCACGCGTTTCGTTCATGCCGCTCATGACATGCATGTCACGATTTTCATGTTCTTAGAACGTGTCACCCATGGTCGTCATACATTGTTGTCTCGCCATACCAATTTCAGTATATATCAAATTAACAAACCGGCCGCAAGAGCACCAAGACCGTGGCGCGTAAATCATGCCGCTCATGACATGCATGATCTTCATCGAGCATTATAATCACGCTGTTCTGGCATCGTTGCTTTCGGTGGTCTACCCATGGTAGCCCGCAATGAATTGAATGAGTTGCTCTCCTGTAGCAACCGGCCGTGCCACTGCTATAGACTCACGGACTCGCGTTCGGCGCGAGCGGGGGGAAACGCGGTCGGCGTCGGCAGCAGCTCTACGCGTCCCACTAACGCCTGCTTCCCTCGTCCTCTCTACCTCGCTGCGGCTGTGCTGCGCGGCACAATTTTTGTGTTATGACGTGTCATTTATGTTTGTCATGCAGTCATGTGTCATACCAATTTGAGCATACATCCCATTAACGAGACGGCCAGGAGAGCATCTAACACCGTGGAACGTAAATCATGCCGCTAATGACATGCATGTCATGATTTTCATGTTATGACCTGTCATTTATATCCGTCATGCAGTCACGTTGTGTCATACCAATTTTAGCATACGTACTATTAACGAAGAGACCAGGAGAGCACCAAGACTGTGGCACGTAAATCATGCCGCTCATGACATGCATGTCATGATCTTCATGTTATGACCTGTCATTTATGTTCGCCATGCAGTGATATTGTGGCATACCAATTTTCGTATACGTCCCATTAACGAAACAGCCAGGAGAGCACCAAGACAGTGGCATGTAAATCATGCTGCTCATGACATGCATGTCAAGATTTCATGTTATGACCTGTGATTTAAGTTCGTCATGCAGTCACGTTATGACATACCAATTTTCCTATACATTCCATTAACGAAACGGCCAGGAAGGAAGAAAATAATAGAGAGGGAAAGGCAGGGAGGTTAACCAGTGTAGGACAACCGGTATGCTACCCTGCACGAGGGGAAGGGGACGGGGGAGATTGAAAAGTGAAAGGAAAGAGGAACGGCCAGGAGAGCACAAAGTCGTAGGCGGCTAGATAGATACGCCCAAAGTCGCCGAACTTCGCTAAGAAATGCTTCGCATTTAATATAGAGTGGACGCGAGATAGAACTATAGGGCCCGGAAACTGGCCCGTGGTCCTCAAGAGGACAAACAGATAATGATGTAGTATGCTAGCCGTCGGGAAATTGAGGCGCCGATAAGTTGAGACCATGCGGATCCTTTCCGCTTTATAAAATGCGCGCTCGAAAAGAATGTGACCAAGGATATCACCTGCTTGACAGCGAATGTACTTGGGTGAGGTCCGCTGGTAAAGCCTATATGCACACACCCTATCCTCATCTTTAGTAGAGCAGGGAGCGGTCCTTTCGTGAAAAGGCATGATCTGGCGCTAAAAGTAAGTTAGCGGTCCTGGTGTCCGGGTGCAGGGTAAGAGCCCAACGGACAACCAATTACGCTTCATCGGAAGGGAGCGTCGTTTCTGTGGTGCGCGCCTTTGGCCAGTTCGTCAGGAAACTCATTGCCAGAAATGCCCATGTGAACGGGTACCCACCGTATCACTACACTGCAGCCCTGCTTAACCAGGGTGTGCACCTGCTTTGGAAGGACGCGTGGAGAGGAACGTTTCTGTAGGTCAAGGGGTCTGGAGGCGGGCGTATACCGCTCGTTTTTTACTCGCTGCAGGTCGCATAGCACAACTCGCTCGACATTGGTCATAATGGTCATAGTACAGTACTTCTAGGTTATTCTATTCACGTATAGAGAGGAGGCAGTGAAAGCGTCGCCAAGCCAGCCAAGCTGCACAGAAAGCTCGGGCTGTCAAAACGCATGTGCGATTGACGCGAAATCGCTCGGGTATCGGAGACGCGTCGTTTGTAAGAGACGTCGACAAACACGAAGGCCCCGCCACGGTGGTCTTGTGGTTATGGCACTCGGCTGCTGATCCGAAGGTCGCGGGATCGAATCCCGGCCGCGGCGGCTGCATTTCGATGGAGGCGACATGTTGAGGCTCGTGTGCTGTGCGATGTCAGTGCACGTTAAAGAACCCCAGGTGGTCGAAATTTCCGGAGACCTCCACAATGGCGTCTCTCATAATCAGAGATGGTTTTGGGACGTTAAACCCCACAAATCAACAAACACGAAGACTTCCGTCGTGCTAAAACACAGGAACAGTACGATGCTTTGAGAATGCACAAATAACTGTCGCCTCGAGTTACCTGCAGGTGATTTTTTGTTGCGGTGTGGCTATCTTTGATCTCGTACTTGCATCGGTAGAGCGTCTTCCTTCGCGCATGTCTCTCTGCACTTCCACGTGTTTCATGTCTGCCTGGCGTTTGGTTTGTAAGTGGTCGTCTGGTTTTGATAATAGACATGCTATTGGCTAATTAGTAGCGCTATGAGGTGTCTGTATGTGCCTTCTCTTGTCCATGCGCCGTTTCCCGCTACAATCAACGTTGCGATGATTCGCCAAGTCCACATCGCAACGCTCGTCGACTTCCTTTCCGAAGTCCTTCTCCACATCCTACCACCGTGCCCTTCACTACGGCGTGCCTCATAATCATATCGTGGTTTCCGCACGTAAAACACTGGCAATAATTATTACCACTCGTTACCCGGAGCAACCGTACATATTATACTAAGCGTATCTCATATGACCTTAAGGTACACTAAAAGGAAATATTAAGTCGAGCAAGATTGAAAGATTAGGTTTGTGTAGCAATCAATTTGCCACTCCTGGCGAAAACGGGGCAGTTCTACCGCGAAAACGACGAAACTGAGAAACTGTATAGTGGCGCTCTTTGTTCCACTCTGTGGATACCTTTTTGAAGAGACATCATCTACTTTGAATACTCGATTACTGCGGCATGTTATAAACGAAAAATCAATTAAATAAACTTTGATAATAAACAAACGTACTGTATGCCACAGTTCTTGCTACATATTATACGGCCGTGAAGCTCACTGCACCGTATAGTGTCGGCAGCCGAGATCGTGATGTCAGGTCCTCTTTTCGGCGCAGACGATTCAAACCAAGCAGCGACACCAGAGTCTTTCGGCGGCAGTTCTCGACGCAAAAAATTCGTTAAAAGGGATATGGACACAAAATCTGAATGAAAATGAATCCTTAAGGTGTGATTACACTGAAAAGAAGTAGTCACTTCGCTCATTTTTCAGCGGATGGCTTTATTATTGGCGTTTTTGCGAGCGCGCGCCACGCCGCCTGACCCGCGCGGGTTGGAAGGCGTAACGTCACGACACCCTCGTCGGATAGCCAGCCGACCGGCCGCGGTCATTCGAAGCGCGCCGACGCCGCCATTGCGAGCATGGATTCGAGTTGTGGTGCCTCTACCAGCGATGAGTACACGTCTGAAGACGAGGACCATTCCAACTTGGCAAGAAATATAACCGCTTACGAGCCTTCCGCGTCAAGCGGCGAAGAAGAGCAGGTGGATGTGGACGTGCCAGTTAAGCAGCCCGGGCCAGCAACATGGTAAGCTTTTTCTCTAACAAAAAGCGGCAGCAGCTCGTAAAGCGATGTTACGTATAGGATGTAAAATTCCTAGTTTCGTGAGCTACGTTGAGGCAGAGAGAGCTCTTATACGGCTGGATCGTAGGTAGCATCGTAGGCTCGTCGCTTTGCGTTTACCTACGCGGTCGGCTTTCGACCGCTGCGCAGTTCGTTCTTGAGCGACGAGGCACGGCCTGTGTGAAATGTTGCAGCCGTTTCATGGCGGCGTTTTTACGGTTATTGTCACGTCCACGCAATTGACCATTTGCAAAATCTGTAAGTTGGCTTTCCCGCAAGGATGCCTCCCAGACAAAAACCTCGTCTACAGATTTCTTTCCTGCCCTAGGCGCGTTCACGTCTGCACACTCCATCCGACGTGCACAAGCTCCACAAAAGCTCCACCTTACTTATTATTACCTTGCGTTTTCGTGAGAAGACTGAGGGCACAGCGTCAGGCCTTAGGCGCTGCCTTTTGAGCGGCACGCCGAGGCTTTTCAGCACAACCGGGCTGGTCACGTAATCATCGTCGACGAAGTGGTCTGCGCAAACGAAGTTATTTTTTAGCGGTCTCCAGGCTGGGTGTGATGGCTGGCAGGCACGCATCCAAAGTTTACGCACCTTCTCGTCTCTCGTAAACTTGTGCGACGGCGTGTCACGACCGACGATGCTGTTATGACAGCCTTGGACGCAGCAATGCCTGGGCATTTCCTTCCGCCGCGACGAAAGCGTCAATGCCGAGCGACGACCGCGGGAAGGTACACGTAAGACGTACGGTAATTCCGTACCGTCGTTGTCGGCGCGAGGCTATTTTAGTCGGAAACGCCTGCACTAGTTGCTCAGTGAGTATCGTAACGTCATCATATGACAAAACTTGCTGGTAAAGTTCTCACAAGCTCAATTTTCTGCGTGCCGACCACGACGGCGCGGCATAACCGTACTTACTGTACGGTAAGCCAGCGCTGCTAAAACTCCCTAATAGGGAATTTCAGCAGCGCCGGCTTACCGTACGGCAATGACGGTAATGCCGTACCGTCATGGTCGGCACGCGGCTATTTTAGTCGGAAAGACCTGCACTAGTTGCTCGGTGAGTACGGAAACGTCGTCAAATGATAAAACTTGCTAGTAAAGCCCTCAGAAGCTCATTTTTCTACGTGCCAACCATGACGGTACGGCATTACCGTACTTACCGCACAGTAAGCCGCCGCTGCCAAATCTTCCTAATGTGTCAGACGGACCACGTGCAAAAAACGCCGACGGGGATAAACAAGCGGACCGCCACCACCGGAAAGACTGCGACGACTGCGGCCGACCTGGCAGCGAGCGTGAGCGCGGGTGTTATGACGTCACATTTCAGCTTCTACCGGCGGCCGATTGGAGGCAAGGCGCATCTGAAAATCGCAATAAAGAAAACGTTTCTCGTACTTTTTTTTTAAAGCAGCTTGTATTCGTCATTCCCAACAGTCCAATTTTTCTTCTGACGCAAAAAAAAAAAAAACGCCAACTTTTGTGTCCGTATCCCTTTAATGGCACACGGAAAGCGATGATAGCCTCGAACACAGGCAAAAATCGACCTAGCCAAAGTTAATATTTACTCTAGTGTCCCTTTAAGCAATATTCTAGTACGTCAACTGACTGAAATAAACCACGGGTGTGGGAGGCGAAACGTTTTGCTCTCGTAGACCGGCCCGGTGGATCGCTACACGTCGAATCAGTAGGGATCTTCTAAATTGGTGCCCACAGTACATTTGAGAAACTCGCGGAGGCCACCATCACGGCACAAATATCCCGTATGTCTGATTCAGTGACTGGCCACACCCTATTATTCAAATTAAATTTAACCATGATTACACGTACGCTGTTTTCCCCTCTCTTCTACCCTCCCTCAAACCTCAACATAGCCACCATACCCAAGAACATGCGCCCTGTGCAAGAAAGGAAACGCAAAGGCAAAAGGGCACGGCGACCTACGTGGATGCAGTGGCCCTGACGGAAGCCGACAATCAGGCAAAGCTTCTACCTGTCAGCTCAACCATCACCAATTCCACCACATGGGCATAGGAGGCAGTCATCGCGCTCGCAGTTCTTTCTACATATGTTGTTGTTTTGTGGGGTTTTATGTCCCCAAACCAGCTCTGATTATGAGAGACGCCGTAGTGGAGGCCTCCGGAAATTTCGACCCCCTGGGGTTCTTTAACGTGCACTGACACCGCAGAGCACACGCTCTCTACATATGTCACCACAGTTATAAGCGACTCCAATGCCATTCTCAACTATGTCATTAGCCTAATTTATAGCCAGCACCACTGCTCGCTTACTATGCTTCTGGAAGGCCCGGCGTTCCATTAGCCTCATCAATACGCCAGCACGTGCAGGCCCCCTTGGCAACAAATAGGCTCATTCTTTAGCCAGAGGTCTCACATTTCGAGCAGGAGAAATTGACAATGATGAATGTGGTTCGGTTAGGAAAGGACGCTCTGCAGCCCATGTCGGCAGCACGACTCAGCAGCGTCCGTAGGAGGGGGGGAAGGGACTGAAAGAGATCGAAGAGCTTTACGTCCTGAGTAGCGCCTGCTCTCCTTCACTGATATAGCTATCGTGCTGTCAGGCCCAACGAAGGAAATACACAACCCTAGCTCATCATTCACCGTAGCGCAGGCCGCACATCAGCGACTACAAACTCCATATCCCACACAACTTTGCAGCAAACTAAACTTCCTAGACATCCTCACATGCCCCACCTTTTCTCATCGCCCATTACCGACCGTTTCGGTGTCTTACTGGGCACCATCATGACCAGCACTTCTGCTCACGATCAGCGCCGAATAATCTCCTGCGCCATGGAAAGGCATTTCCCTCGCTTGATAATAAAGGCGTCTCCTCACAGTGAGGGAATACCCAAGCTATCCTACCCAAGTGCCACATATATGGGGCTCGACCCCCGAATTCGCACGTTGGCAATAGATGCTTCTATACGACCACCGGGCATGGGTCCTTCTTGGAAATACACAGTGTGTGCCCCCCCCCCCCCCAGCGCAATAAAACTGACAAACAAAAGAACACATAAACAGCATGTGCAAGCGCTCACTTCCAACTAAACCAACTTATATGCGTGGGCACATACTATCGAAAAGGGGAGATTTGGAGCCATCAAACAAAAACCGCATTTCTTTATCAGTGATGGCTAGACTTGGAGCACCTATTTTCGATAGCATGTGCGCACGCATATAAGTTGGTTTTGTGAGACTGTAGTAAAAGTAGTCGGCGCCTGTACATGCTGTTTTTTGCACCGGATGGATGGATGGATGCTATGAGCGTCCCCTTTGTAACGGGGCGGTGACTTGTGCGCCACCAGGCTCGTAGAACTTTTTCTTTTCCTCTCTTTAAATTTTCCTCATGCCTTTTAAATTTACTTCAATCAAATCGATCATACTATAGCAAAAACGGAAATTCATAGCCCAGTTCCCTGCCCCTTATGGCAGAAAGTCCATATTTTTTTTAATAATTATTTTTGTCCGTTCTCTCTAGTTTTCTGCCACCAGTATTCTAACCGTCTCTTACTTATTTCAATCGCGGCTATGTTCAGCTTCCCGTTGTTCGCCCTAAAACCCGAGGCTTCCTGTAGGGTGGTGCCCAAACGTACACCTGGGTGGATATTTCCGCATTCAATCAGAACATGCTCCGTCGTTTCCCTATCTTCCTCGCAGCATGTGCATTTTTCCTCTTCTTTACTGAATTTCGCTTTATAAATACGCGTTCTAAGGCAGCCCGATCTCGCTTCAAACAATAAAGCGCTTCCTCTTGAATTATCATAAAATGCCTCCCTCTTTATTTCGTTTTTGCCCTCTCGGTAGTTATTCAGAGTCGGGTTTTTTTTCATCGCTGCCCTCCAGTAAATCTTCTCCGCCTCTCTGACTTTTCCCTTTACGCTCTTTGTTGTCAGTTCTCTTAGAGCCGTATATTTACTGGTGAGCCTCCTAGTTCTCTTTCTCCACTGCGTGTCAACGCTCTTTCTAGATAAATAGCGGAACACCTTCACTGCCCACCTACTCTCTTTCATATTCCTTAGCCTCTCTTCAAACCTTATTTTGCTCTGCGCTTCCCTTGCCTCAAAACTCGCCCATCCCATATCGCCCTTTACAGCCTCGTTTGTCGTTTTCCCGTGGGCACCCAACGCGAGGCGTCCCACAGTTCTTTGATTCACATCCATTCCTGATTGTATCTCTGGCCTCATGCACACCACTGAGTTCCCAAATGTAAGCCCCGGTATCATTACCCCTTTCCACAGACCCCTAAGCACCTCGTACCTATTGTGTCCCCATAACGCTCTGTGCTTCATTATTGCTGCGTTCCTCTTTCCCTTTGCTGCCAAGGCTTTTTCGTGTACCTTCATGTATCTATCATCCTCATTTACCCATACGCCAAGGTACTTGTATTCGCTTACTATCGGTATTTCTTGGCCCTGTATGGATACCGCCTAGTCGTTGGGATCATTGAATACCATCAGTCCGCATTTTGTTACACCAAATCCTAGTTCTAGAGCCTCGCCTTCCTTCCCGCATATATTCAACAGCCGATGTATATCATCTCGACTGTCCGCGAATAAGACAATATCATCAGCATAAAATAAACCCGGAAGCCTCTGCTCAATCAACACGCCGCCCTGTTTGTGTGACAGATTAAAACCAATGTTGCTATCTCCTAGCGCTTTTTCCATTCTAACCATGTACAGCATGAATAACAGCGGCGACAAAGGACATCCCTGTCTCAGCCCCTTGCTAATATCAACGTTCTCTCTGCTACTGATTCCTTCCCATTCTATGCAAACTGTATTTTCTCGATATATTTCTCTCAAAAGCTGTACGCAATCGTCGCCTATGCCCATTCCTTCCAAAATTTCCCACAGTATTTCCTGATTAACATTGTCATACGCTCCAGTGATGTCTAGAAAAGCCACATACAACGGCCTCCTTTCTATTTTAGATATTTCTATACACTGAGTAAGAACAAATAGGTTATCGTCTAAACGCCTGTCTACTCGAAATCCATTCTGAAGTTCTCCCAAAATATTGTTACGTTCTGCCCATGCTTCTATTTTTAATTTTACTGCTTGCATAGCCATCCTGTATAGTACCGATGTAATGGTTAGTGGTCTATACGAGCGAATGTTATTCTTTTCCCCCTTGCCTTTATAGATTAAGTTCATTCTGCTTTTTCGCCAACTGTCCGGTATTTGCTTCTTCTGTAAGCATTTTTCTACGGCTTTCAATAGTGCTTCTTTAGTGTTCTGTCCTAATTCGTTAATGAGGCTAACGGGGACCCCATCTAAACACAGAGCAGTGCGCTTTGGAATTTTTCCTTCGGCCTTTTTCCAGTTGAAATACTCAAGTTCTAGCTCTTCCTTAGTTTCGCTCACCGTCATGGTTTTATCCACTGGGGGAATCTCTTGGACGATCTTTTTAAACGAACCGGCTGTTACCTTCTGGATGTAACCCAACGCTTCGTACCCTTCCAATTGATTTCCTCTCTCATCAACAATATGCTGTTGCAATGTGGCAGACTTTTTACCTAGCGCTTTTATGTGGTTCCAAAATATCCTAGGCGCGCCCTTCTTTTTGTCATGAATTTCTGTCACCCAGCGTTCGCTTTCACCTTTAATTTTTGCCTCGACCAATTTCTGTACAATAGATTTTTTCTCTAAATATATTTCCCATCTTTCCGTGACTTCCACTTGCGGCCACTTCTCCCTTTTTGCCTGCCTGTGCTCCCTTGATGCTTTACGTCGCTTTTCGATCGCTTCCCGGATTTCCCTGTTCCACCATCTTTTTGGCGTTCTCTTTCCTTTCCAGCAAACAGTTTTCTTCTCTTTACTTATTTCTTTCGTCATTACATGAACTAGCTCATTATACCCCCAGTCCTTGCCTTGTATTTTGCCTACTTCTTCCTCTACTTTTGCGGCTATGTTTTTTATTTGTTTGTCATTTAAATACGAGCTGCCAAACTTCGACTCTACGTCATTATTTTCAGATTTATATCCCAGTTGTAACGATATGCGTTTATGATCACTACCCAAACTGTTCATCCCGTCCTCGTCTATTCTCATTTCTCTCAGTTTTTCATAGATTCCTTCCGTCATAAGACAATAATCAATGTTCGATTGTCTGTTTCTGACCTCGTGATCTGTCCATCACACTTGGGCCCTGTGTTAACTATCACAAGACTATGGTGTTCGCAAAGATCGAGCAATAACCTCCCATTGGTGTCTGTATATCCGTCAAGGTCGTGGATGTGGGCATTCATATCCCCTAGGATGATGATTTCGGCCCCATGACCAAATTCTTTAATATCGGTGTTTATGCAATGCTTTATCTCCAGATTCTTTTCCTTACAGTTATTTCCCGTCCACATGTAAGCTACACCTAGCCACGTTTTCTTTCCACCTACCGTGCCCGAAACCCAGAGGTGCTCTGAACACGTTTGTTTTACTCTCTCCCATTTGGCTCCGCTATGAATAAGCATTCCAACACCCCCACCTTTTCTTTCTGATGCGATCCTGTTGCACCCTTCCCAAACATAATTTTCAATATGTGGTGGCTCTTCCAGATCCCTAAGGTGTGTTTCTGTAACCGCATAAACGCCTATCTTTTCTTTGTTTAACTGTTCCTCAATCTCTAACCATTTTGCCTTTTTTCTGCCACCCTGCATGTTTATGTAACTAATTGCTACACGTGCCTTCGCTCTTTTCTTCCTTTTACCTCTTTTCTGGCATTTCTCAGTGCTACCTGCCCGAAAATACCCCTGGTTGTTTCCTTTGTTCCTTGCTATCCCGGACTCCGAAGGGCCCGCGTGCCCCCCAAAAAAGCTACTGCACGTCCTGCAAGTCGCCAACCCACCTCATGACCAAGCCTCCTATCGAAGTGAATTCTGTCTCTTTGGAAACCCCCCCACCTATGAACCTCCCTGTTTATTTCCACTACTTCGAAACCCTTCTCTCGACTCGTACGCCATATCTCTTTGTTTGCCTCGACAACGGCTCTTTGGAGGTTGCTGTCACGCACTGGTATTTCCGGTACCGTGCACACTACTATCTGCACCTGGGGGGAGATGGCGCGCATGTCGTCGACGCCTTTTGCCAAGGTCGTCGCTAACCCTGACGATTCTTTGTTGAGGACGTCGTTTAGCCCTGCCGCAATCATCACGAGGTTGCGTCCGTGAGCCCCAGACCTGAGCTTTTCTTTTGCTTGCCTCATGACTGAACCCAGCCTATGTCCTGGGAACGTCCCTACCATTACTCGTTTGTCGCCTTTCACCCTCTCTTTGAGTGCCTCGCTTTGAGTGCCACCGGCTTTTCTAATGCGCGCCCTCTATTTCCCTTTCAGTTTTTATTCTGGCGCGTTTCATAAAGGTTGCCTGTTTGAATAACAGTATGCAACCACTTGTAGTGATCTGCCAGATGCCCACCAGATTTGCTTTGTACATTTAAGTAATGCTCGCGTGTCCTCATGTAGCATCGTCCCCTCTGGCCTATGTACACCACGTGCGTTTCACAATCTGTGTGTGAATGAGTATAGGCACTTCCTTGTACAGGGCTTTTTCTTTTCCTTGGTTAGGAAGGAGTATAAATCCACGCTAAATTGCAGTAGTTCTGTGCGACTCTAATAAAAGCAGTTGGAAATCAGCGCCTGCCAGTAGCGCACCAAGGATCTCTGCCAGGGGGGACGGAGGGGGGGGGGGGTCAATTTTTCACGAAGGGCCGGACACGCGATTACACAGTTGTTGTGTGTAATAAAAAAG
Organism: Hyalomma asiaticum; assembly: GCA_013339685.2. Taxonomy (NCBI): domain Eukaryota; kingdom Metazoa; phylum Arthropoda; class Arachnida; order Ixodida; family Ixodidae; genus Hyalomma; species Hyalomma asiaticum. The sequence continues at coordinate 280,774,814 of CM023481.1, forward strand.
TAAATAAAATGCCAAATAATAGTAACATATCAATGATGATGGTTATCTTTATTATTTTTTCTGCGTTTTGCAGAGACATTAGCGCCACATTCTTCTAGGACATAGGAGATCCCCCCCCCCCCCCCCCCCCCGTCGGTGCGCCACTGGTGCCTGCACATGTCGTTTATGTGTTCCTTTGTTTTCCCAAATTTATTGCGCTGCACACACTCGCATTTCCAAGCAACGTACTAACTAACCCCTGAGCGGATCCTTCATGGGTTTTGACCTCCATAACTTACTCAGTGACTCTGGCGTGATCAGTGATCAGCCAGAGCACGCTACGCAGGCTCGGACGCGCCTGTTACCGAGGTGAATGCCAATCCAGGTTCGGAGGGCCATCTGGATCTGAGGATGCACGTTCACGGTCCCGCAAAGTTGTGTATCGCACCTCCGATGTCGAACAGCGCGATTAAGTGGGCGCACATGGGCTTTCAGCCCTCTTTCCATCCCGTGGCCATACTTATGTTGCAACCAATGGAGGAGTCGGGGCAAGTTTTTCAGCTCATTCTGGAGGTGATGGTGACATCTTTATTTCATGGTCACGGAGGGTGGTCCTCGGGGTGGCCCATCTTAGTAGGGCCTGCCAGGTAGTTTAGAGAGGGCTCGCAAGAGCGTTCGTGGAGAAGGCGAATCTCTGCATCCGCAGAGGATGTGGTCTTGTGTTGCCAATTCATCCAAGTGACAATTTTGACATATGGCGTTGTACTCTCCATTGGTGATGAGTGATAATCTGTGTGGACTCGAAATGAGCCTGTCTGAAGCTGTCGTAAGACTGTAGCCTGCGCTCTGGTAAGGTCTCGATGGAGACCTTACCAACCTCAACGTTCTGGAACAGGTTTATTCCAATGGAAGAGTGAGGGCGTGAGCCGCGCGTTAGTTCCATGGACTGAAGGAGTCGGAGTGGATTCAGAAAAAGACTCACTCCACGGAGCACAAAGACCTGCTCCGCGAAAATCGGCGGGGTGGACCGGAGTGAGCAGCGCCTATAGGCTCCGCGTCCACTTCCCCGCCACGTCGAGAGGAGCAAAAACAAACAAATGTGAACAACCCTGCTTTTGTTTTATAGGAATATATGGAATAAAGGTAAGCCTACGCGAAGAAAAAAACGTGCAACTGCATATCTTCGCCGACGCTTTCATGCGGTAGGCCTAGCAAGGTAGACGCCGTGCCCGAAGTTGTCGATCACGCACGAGCTCGTTAAACAGCTAGCCTCATGTGTACAAAAAGCATTACATCTGCACTGTAAATTATGCGTTAACACACGCGACTACTTTTGTAGGCGCCTCAGCAGGGAGTGCAATGCCGAGACCGAAGCCGGTTCGGCGAGAGACGGCCGGTGTCGCTGTTTACCGTTCGCATCGCGGCTTCCGATCTCTTGCTTTGAAGTAAGCGATCCTTTGCATAAAGTTGCCCACTTTAATTACAAGTTTACTTAATTATGATGTATATCGTGCCGAAAATAAATTGTAGTCAATACTATTAACGCCGCCATGGGCGGCGATACCGGCGAATGCTTCGGTAGCCTCGCCCAGAGCACCGTGACCCAGAGTCATCGGAGCAAAGCCGAACCAACTGTTTGACTGCAGCGACGGTTCGATTCGACGACGAAAATATGCAGCACGCCAGACGTCCGATCCCGGCGGTCCGGTACGACAAAACACGCCCAATCCGACTGCTACAGAAGCGGTGGTTGTCTTCCATTCGAGGATTAGGAGGTTGGTGTAAGTGTTCTGTGTTGGGAGCCGTTGCTCCATGCTAGACTTGAGTGCATGGACAACGCCTCCTCTCCACTCAAAGTGCAGGAGGCGTTGGCATAGAGGAAGTCGTGGTTGAGTGATTCCTCGCCGAGTCGGTCGACTGCTCCGCATCCGCCATTGGAATTCAACATTACGTTCGCGCTCCACGCGGAGCTCTTGGTGCGTTGGCCCTTTCAGCGCAACCGACAACACTCGTACACGCCGAGAAAATCGATTATAGCGAAATAACGAGCTTTTCTGTCCAAAGGGTATAGTGCTGGAACCTGTTAGAGTGAAGCCGGCCTGTGGGGATTGATGTGCGATACGAACAAGGACGGAGAGGAAGCGTTGTGGCGTACGTAGGTACATATGTTTAAACATTCCTTTTTTCCGGTTGCCATTCGTGAATGGACTATGTTAGCGCCGCTCGTTACTAACACTGAGTCACTGGCTCAGTTTGAGTCAGAGATTGAAAAAAAATAATCTTAGTATGTTAAATTGGCAGTAGCATCATTCATGCAACAGGCATATGTACTTGTACATTTTGCATGTATAGTTATGTATATATGTTATGTATTGTAAGTTGCAGATGTATAATGAGCAAAGTTGATGTTACACTTTTTTGTATGTATTGCTGATTGGTTCATATGATGAGTATTCATAGTATCTGTACATAGTGCCCACCTGCTATGGTCTCAGTAGAGACTGGCAGTATTGTAAATAAATAAATAAATAACGACCCGTTAAAGCCATTCATCTGGTCCCGAGCATACGGGCACTCCAACCAAGTTTACGTCGCCTGTAGGGAGCCTACATGCGTATCATGACTGCTTGTCGTCTGCAGGACGCAACATCCTATAAATATCCTAGCTAAGAAGCCATCATATCAACTTGGCAGTTATGCATTAGTTATGCTGGTCAACAAGTGTTCAAGAACTTTAGGCGTGTCATAGTGTCATCATCATCATCAGCCTGTCTACGCCCACTGCAGGGCAAAGGCCTCTCCCATAGATCTCCAATTATCCCTGTCCTGTGCTAACTGGGCCCAATTTATCCCCGCAAACTTCCTGATCTCATCTGCCCACCTAACTTTCTGCCGCCCCCTGCTACGCTTGCCTTCTCTAGGAATCCACTCCGTTACCCTTAATGGCCAACGGTTGTCTTGTCTTCGCATTACATGGCCCGCCCAGGCCCATTTCTTCTTCTTAATTTCTATTAGTATGTCCCTAACACGCGTTTGTTCCCTAACCCACACCGCTCTCTTCTTGTCCCTTAAGGTTACACCTACCATTTTCCGTTCCATAGCTCGCTGCGTCGTCCTCAATTTAAGCTGAACCCTCTTAGTTAACCTCCAAGTTTCTGCCCCGTAGGTGAGTGCCGGTAAGATGCAGCTGTTATACACTTTCCTCTTCAGAGACAATGGTAAGCTACCATTCATTATCTGAGAATGCTTGCCGAATGCACTCCACCCCATTCTAATCCTCCTAATAACCTCAGCCTCATGATTCGGATCAGGGGTCACTACCTGGCCTAAGTAGGCATATTCACTTACTACTTCCAGTGCCTCGCCAGCTATCTGAAATCGCTGTACTCGCCCAAGGCTATTGAACATTACATTAGTTTTCTGCATATTAATTTTCAGGCCCACTATTATACTTTGCCTGTTAAGGTCAGTAATCATGCCTTGTAATTCATCTCCCGAGTTACTTAGCAAGGCGATGTCATCAGCAAATCGGAGGCTACTGAGGTATTCCCCATTAACCCTTACGTGCACCCACCTGTTCCCAATCCAGCGTTCTAAATACTTCTTGTAAACATGCTGTGAATAACATTGGAGAGATTGCATCCCCCTGTCTTGCGCCCTTCCTTATAGGTATCTTGCTGCTCTCCTTATGGAGGACTATGGTGGCTGTGGAGCCGTTGTAGATGTCTTCCAGTAGTTTTACGTAGTGCTCGTTATACGCCCTGATTCCGCAATGCCTGCATGACTGCTGAGGTATCGACCGAGTCAAATGCCTTCTCGTAATCTATGAAGGCTATATATAGGGGTTGATTATACTCTGCGCATTTCTTTGTCACCTGATTGATAGTGTGAATATGGTCTATTGTTGAGTAGCCTTTACGAAACCCTGCTTGACTGAAATCTAAGGTGGCACAAATTCTGTTAGTGATTACCTTGGTAAATACCTTGTAAACGACTGACAATAAGCTAATCGGCCTGTAATTTTTCAAGTCCTTTGTGTCGCCTTTCTTATGGATTAGGATGATGTTAGCATCCTTCCAAGATTCCGGTATGCTCGCAGTCATTAGGCATTGCGTATACAGGCTTGCCAGTTTTTCCAGTATAATCTGGCCACCATCCTTTAGCAGTTCTGCTGTTATCTGATCCTCACCGGGTGCCTTTCCCGCTTGCATCTCTTTCAAAGCTTTCATTACTTCCTCTGTCAGTACTGGTGGAATGTCAGCCTCTTCTAAACTGCTCCCCCGTTCACTATTCTGGTTATCACGACTACTGTAGAGATCTCTGTAAAACTCCTCGGCGAGTATCACTATCTCATCCCTATTCGTGATCACATTGCCTTGTCTGTCTCGTAATGCATACATCTGATTTCTACCTATGCCTAGACGTTTCTTAGCCACTTTCAGGGTCCTTCCGTTCTTTAGAGCATGCTCAATCCGCTCCATATTATACTTTCGTATGTCGCTTATTAACTTCGAAAGCTCCGCTAGTTCTATTCTGTCAATTGCATTTGATACTGTCATGCCTTGCCGCTTTCTAATCAAGTATTTCGTCTCCTGGGAAAGTTTGCTAATAATCTCTCTACCGATCGTACCTCCTACTTCTACTGCACATTCCTTGACAATCCGCGTGAGATTATCGCTTACTTCCTGAACGCAATTGTCTGCTTGGTCTGTTAGAGCTGAATATCTGTTCTGCAGCGCTATCTGGAATTCCTCGACTTTCCGCCGTACAGTTAGCTCATTGATCGGCGTCTTTCGTACTAGCTTATTGCGGTCCCTCCTCAAGTCTAGCCCAATTCGAGATCTCACCATCCTGTGGTCACTGCACCTAACTCTGCCCAGCACTTCCACATCCTGCACGACGCCCGGGTTCTCGCATAGTATGTAGTCTATTTCATTTTTATGCTCGCCATTCGGGCTTTTCCACGTCCACTTCCGATTCTCCCGCTTATGGAAGAACGTGTTCATGATACGCAGATTATTCCGCTCGGCGAACTCTACTAATAAGTCCCCTCTGTCATTCCGGCAACCCAAGCCATAGTTCCCGACTGCCTTGTCTCCAGCCTGCCTCTTGCCTACCTTAGCATTGAAGTCTCCCATCACAATAGTGTACTGCGTCTTTACTTTAGCCATTGCCGATTCCACATCTTCATAGAAGCGTTCAACTATAGCTGGTCGTCATGGCTAGTAGTTGGTGCATAGCCCTGTACCACCTTCAATTTGTACCTCTTATTAAGCTTAATTACAAGACCTGCTACCCTCAATGGTCTTGTTGACCAGAAATCCCACTCCTAGTTCTCTTTTGTCTTCTAGGTCACGATAACATAGGATGTGCCCATTTTTCAGCAGTGTAAAGGCTTCACCCGTCCTCCTAACCTCACTGAGCCCTATAACGTCCCATTTAATGCCCGCTAATTCATGAAACAGTACCTAGACTTCCCTCGCTAGATAAAGTTCTTGCGTTAAACGTTGCCAGGGTCAGTTTCCAGTGGCGGCCTGTCCGGACCCAGAGATTCTTAGCACCCTCTGCTGCGTCACAGGCCTGACCGCCGCCATGGTCATTTGCTTCGCAGCCGCTGGGGACTGAGGACCGAGGGTTAATTGGCGTATTCATGGGAGGTTGTGGCAGTTACTGCACCAGGGTGGCCAATCCTGTTTTGGTGAGGGAGTGCTTTACTTTGCTTCGGCTATGGTCGCCGGGATCCGGCCGCACCCCAAGCCTCCTTATGCAATTCAATCAACACGCGGATTTTCTTCTTTTTTTTAATCCGGTGGAGAATTGCCCGGAACCGGGATTCGAACCACGGTTCTTTTGCACGCGAGGCGTATGCTCTACCTCTACGCCACCGTTGCGCCGTGTCATAGTGTAGACAGGCTTAAACCGGCGACGAGATTCACATACGCAGCGAGATGTGAAAGAAACGCGTAGATGGCAAATGTGACCGAGTCTGCGCGCGAACGGCATACACGCAGCAATCTTTCTACATTGTTAGCATGAGCCATGCCTGAGCACGCGAATAGTTAGATGCATGACCAGGGCACGGCCAGTTGGATCACACCCCCCTTTCGAAAGTGTGTATAAACCCGTGTACGAATGCAATGCAATCGAGAGGTTTGATTACAACAATTGCTGTCAGAGTGCTCGGCGTTATAGGTTCCAGCATTTCATGCATTATGCTTAGGGTTGTTCGCTTTTCAGGTCAAACCCGTTTTTAGCCGGTTCTTACATCCCAAAATGTTTCAGCAAAATCGGGTCAAATTTGACCTGTCCCCAAATTGCAATAGACCTTTTCACAGGAGGCATGGAGCACCGCCGTATTGGGCTATGCACGGCAGTAAAAAGACTTGTGTTGTTCGTTTCGTTCCGTTTGTCTTCGCGTACATGCGCTGTTTGATAATGGATACCTTCCAACTCGCCAAAATTGCTACTACAAATCCTCGGCAGTGCATTTTGGGGGGGGGGGTCACGCATATGTTCCACAGCCCAGCGGGGGTAATGGCGGCGCCCAGGGAGCCGTCTCTGAAAAGGTGTTCTTTTTATGCTACACAAAGTCTGCGGACTGCGGCGCACATGTTCTAGCTCCCCCGCCTCAGGACAACGAAGCTGCACCCTCTTGGATGGAGTGAACACCAGTGATGCAGAGACAGAGTTTATTTGACAAGCAGCGTGTAGCACTGTCAATGCTACATGCCTCTCATTTGTAGATATAAACTTGTAAATATAACTCGAAAAAAAAATACAAATTTCAGTATGGTTCCAAAAAGAAAAAGAAAGAACACCTCCCAGTTACCACGTTCAAAAATAGCACCCAATTTTTACACCCCGACTTCGCAAAAATATAAAACCCGAAAACGAACAACCCTGCTCTTGGCCGTTTCTACCTATCAGCTAAAAGCGACACTTTCTGATCTTCCCAGCAGCGCCACGGTCAAGTTCGAAGACTGCATCCGTGAAGCTGTGCATCTTTCAGGATGCCACCACGAAGTGGACTACCTCGTGACCCTGATGATGACTAAAACGCGAGAGCTTCTGAGCCACATGTACAGTGCAAACTGCTGGTACCTCTGCAACCCTCCCGATGCTGCCAGTGCAACTTTCGCCCCTGCCGGACTTGTAGCAGTGGCACTTGTAGTGTTGTGGAGGACATAGAGCCGGTGACCAGGTCACTCGCGGGTGATGTGATGCCACCCCGAGCGTGTTCTCAAGCCTCAGCACTTGGGTCGAACAGTGGCTTAGGGACTTCACCCACAGGTGAAGATTTTGCAGCGTCACTCCAACATTGAAGGCAGTGTTTTGCAGCAGCAGACCATTTTAACAATAAGCGACTGCCTAGTACGGCAATGCGGTAACTGTCATTTTTCATTTGTTTCATAACCTTAAGAGCACATTTAAGTTCTTACCATATCAGCTTTGCACTGGCACTTTTTTTTTTCCTGGGGGGGTGGTCAGTGTCAGAAGGAGAACTGGTCATCTAGTTGTGTGTACCAAACTCTCGCATCTTTAGAAGAATGCAATGTTATACTGTGCTCTGCAGTAGGTAAATGAAAAACCTCAGGCCATTGCTCGATTGGTGAAATGTGCCATGTGTGCACACAGATGTGCATGAGTTCAGGTCTGATCCGGCCCACGGGTATAATACCAACAGGCATAATTTATGCAGCCGGGCTTGCATTCAAGCCCACCTTGGGTCTGAAATCCTTGCTGGTGCACCACTTCCACACAAAAGATTACCCACAGGGGCACACCTCTTTCCCGTATGTGCCACTTCTTCAGAGCCATGTGTTGCAGGTTGTCAGAGTTTCAAAACAAAATGAGGTGTCGATGCTGTGTCTACTGAATTAGACATATTTATAGAATCGGGCACGCACCACCAAGCAACGCGATATAGCAGATGGCACTACTGGATGTGAACATGCCACTATCATTTGTCAGGTAAAGAAGAATACCACGTAAGCAGCATGTCCACATCTCACGCGACGTCTGCACGACATCAATCGTGTGCACTTGCACGATAGCAAAGACACGCATCTCTACCATACATACACGTTTTTATTCACTATTACTGTGTACTGTATTGTTTCATGGCCCGTGCAAATAATTATATATTACAATATGTGTGTGACTTGCATGCCGTTGATGGGGCAAAGCTTGGCCACAAAATCAAGGTACTTGCACATCTCAAATGCACACACATCACCGGTGTGATCCATGTAAGTATATACAGTGAAGGAAAAGAAAAGGTTCCCTCACGTATGACATATTTCCGCCTTGGACAACTTAGCTCTGGCCAAAACGTCACACGCGTTATGCATACTCCTCTGCGCTTTTTTGAGTCCTACAATGTGCTGCCAAGATGCTCACAATGAATGATATTTTCTTGTAGAAAATATCTGAAACAATTTCATTAAATCTCCCATGTTCTATCTTCTTTCGGTGACGAGAGCTGCGAGAAGGTCCACCTGTAACAAAATCACAGCAGGGTCCATGTTTGTCCTTAAGTCGAAGGTGACCAAGTTAATTAACGAACCAGAAATTTTAGCTGAATCTCTCTCTTAATGACACCACATGTGCGAGCTTAATAAAAATGTCTATTCAAACTCACTCTGAATATGCAAAGCACATGACCAGGGGTGTGCAAATATCAAAATTTTCAAATATGAACTGAGTACAAATATCCAGCTTAAATTATTGAATGTAAAAACAAGAATACACCCTTAGTAATTATATTTTAGCACATAACGATGTTAAAAATATACTGATATATTATCAATGCAAAATATATCCCCATCAGAAACACACCACCTAGACTAGCTTGTCACATCATCACAGTGTTGATGTCATAGCATAAAACAAGTGGTAACAAATAATTACGGCTATCATGAATGAACATTAACTGTTCAAAATGGTAGGGCCACCGTGATGCATGCTGAAGAGGTACTGCACAAGGATGGAGCTGTGAACGGCAAGACGGCATGTCTCGGTTGCCTGTTAAAAGCGTGCAGTACCACCACCCTGTCAAGATGACCGGACTGCATAGTCGATCTTTCCAGATATTCTAAAGCCCCTACATCACGTCCACCGGCAGTGGAAAACACATGGAGGGGCTTTAGGATATTCGAGGAGATTAGAGTATTCAAATACCTCATCTTTTGAGTCAAGTACGAGTATTAAAAAATTTAATAATCAATGAATATTCGCACACCCCTGCACATGACATCAATCAAGCAGGTTCCATCAGGTGTGAACCAACGGGCACACTGGTGTTTCCAGTATTACTATCCTGAGCTACTAGGAATGCATCCACCCGAAGTATATGAAAATTATGTTTTATTTCATGAAATATTTAGTTTTTCTATCCTAACGAGTTATATTTATTACAGAAATTACAGTTCCTGAAGGCATTAATGCCCGTGCGACTTTATAAACACGCGCATGTAGGGTTTTCACCTCAGTACTTTTTTTTTTGTGTGTTCAAAGAATCTGCAGCTCTGAGGTTAGTAAGCAAAGATTCCGACACTTACAGTATGGAAGTCTTGAGCATACAAACACATTTATATATCAATCTGGATGTGAACTTCATTATTCACAGCTGTAATACATCAGTGGCACAGTATGCTCTAGTTTGCAGCTACCATGCTTTTTCTTTCTTGATATGTTTGTCATGCTACTCGCCTCCATATTGCTTTGTTAAAATTATGAAACATATATGAAACACGCAGGTATAGAGCATGTGAAACACGCAGGTATAGAGCATGTGTAGTCCTAAATTCACTTTAAACAGAAACGGCATAAACCTTCACAGACACATTATGACTCGCATTTATGTCCTCACCTATCGAGCGAAGCGGTGCTGCTGGACTATGGAAACATGCAGATACTATTGAATTGACCAGTGCTTTCAAATACAGAGGACAAAGCATCGCCACGCTGCCCAGACATTCAATGGTGACAGAACTGCCTCACAAATGCAAAGTAGACACTCTGTGTTTGTCTAATGGGCGCTCACAAATATTGCCAAACCATGGAGCGAAAGCCTACAATTCCTCCATGCCTTTTATTTTATCGCTACTCTATATCTTGCATAATATCCCCACAGCTGCAGTCAAATCTAAATGCTCCCTGGAGATCAACTGTATATTCAGAGCATATACAGCCCTGAACTTTAGTGATTATTCATTAAAAAATGGAAATTTGCACCAAGCTGCACAAAGCTTAAGGCACATAGAAGCTGGCCGGTCATCATGTCTAGCAATCATGTGATAGCATAGTAAAACAAAATTAAACCTAGACAAAACACCAAGTTATTCATGGCAATTCTCACGCTTTATCAATTATTGATCGATTGGCTATCACATAGCATCGACATGCTCCAGGGCTAACCTAGGCACCACCAAGTCATTCCCGGCAATTTCCAAGATTTATAGATTATTGATCAATTGTCAATTAGCTATCAAATGGCTATCGATCAACTATAGCACAGTACCGACATGTGCCAGGCCTGGCTAGACACCGCCAAGTCATTCCCAGTATTTTTCCAGATTTATTGATTACTGTTTCATTATCAATTAGCTATCAATCAGCTATCACATGGTATCGACATTCTCCAGGGTAATCTAGGTACCGCCATGTGATGCCTAATGTTTTCCAAGATTTATGAATTTTCAATCGATTACTGATTTGCAATTGATCAGCTATCACATGCTTTCGATGACCACGTTAATCTTACCCAGAATCTTAACAGCTGTGGCTTGGCTGTACAACCTGCGCAGAGTACTCTGCAATACGGCTGTTTCTCCTCCAGCTTTAAGAGCTTCGCTGTTAATCAATTAGCTTGCATGCAACAATAATTAAAAGTAAGTTGTGAAATTTTAGCCTGTGTCATTCTTTCAAAATTAAAGGACCAGAGCTCCATGTTGAAAACACACACATATACAAGACAACAAACGTGTAAAACATCACTTTACTATCATTTTGGTGGCCCTGCCTTTGCTAGAATGACCTCTAATGTGTTACTCCGACAAATGCAGGCCCACTTGCCCCAACGTGAATAAAGTTGTAGATGTGTATGTATTATACGCTTTGCACAGTTTGCACATATTCTCTCCAGGTGTTCTGAACGTTTGTGGTCTTCTGTCCATGTGCCTTTTTCTCTCAATGACTTTTTCTGCCTTTTTTCTCCCAATGACTGCATTAATATTCAACACAATTGCTGGTTGGGTTAGAAAATAAAAAATGAACAATAAAAATGTATGTGTGTGTGAATGTATGTTGAAGGTGCGAGTTATTAAAGAATAAAGGCAGATCTACGCAGCAGACACTCTTAGGCAGCATCTGTAATAACATGTCAAGGCGATAACAAGAATGCTTCTGGCACGTGACCAGCTGTGCCCCAACCAACCGTCAGCAACGACCCCATTGTGCTCGAGCAACTGTGACCCTGCACCTCCAACAGCAGGTTATGGGACGAAAAGTAGTTTTAACAATATATTTGCAATCTATGTACAGTGCAGTGAAGGCAGGCATACAAGATAGGGCCCATTCGCACAATTGTTAGTGAGCGTAGTCATAGTTTGAGTTGTCTTCATCTATTGCAGCACTTCGTGTATATATATACATATAAACACACATATGTACACCAGGGTTATTTTGTCTCTTTCCAAGGTTTTTTGGCCGATTCACTTGGGTTGCTATCGCCACAAACATGAAACAAGAAGTCACGTGAGGAAAGCAGTAATCGGAAGTATGTTGCTTTTATTACCAGCATTTAAAGAGTGTATACACTTGATTGAGAAAGGAAGCTGCGCAAGCAGGCTGCACACTGTTTTGTAGTAGGTCCTGCTGCAACATAGAAATATTAAGCATGCCAGATTCCACCCACCTGCCCTGTGGAGAAGTAACTGATGCAAAATGTTGACATATTGTTCTCATACGGCTCCCAATAAAGGGAAGAAATAGAGAAAGCTACACTCATTTTACCATGCATTTTACCCTTATAAATTACTTCTAGCACATTTTTTCACTGAAGAGAGGGTTACGTAGCCATCTCAGTGCCCACACCTCAGCATCATAGCCGTTGAAGTGCAATTTTAAAAGTTTTCAACGACGTAAAGGTACCTATGTAGAAACCAATGAGCATATTGGCATATGCACTAAGGAACTGTTTACTGTCCTTCACTGCTGTCCCGTTCCTTTATCTCAATAGGAAGTGTACCATTTGAAGTACCCAAGCATGCGGTGATTTTGCTGGAATGCGAATAAAAAAAGCAGCCAAATTTCCTGCAGTCACACAAGTGATAAGATGGAATTTTTCATATCGAGGTAGGGATGCTTGCAACGCTGATTACTGTGTTTTTCCAGGATTCATTTGCTTTTGTTTAGCATTAAAAATATTACCGCAATAGTTGTTCATGGCATGCAATTGGCCAAATACTAAAGCATTATGCCAACAGCTTTCTACCATTGCAGTATGGGCAGATCACCAATGCACAAAGGATGTCATAAGACGAACTTGTAGGTGGTGCTGGCAGCACTAACGTTCAATGAGCAAAACATAAAATTACTTTCCGTCATTAGGAATGCTACCAGGTGTGATATAAAATACAATTGTGAGTATTTTATGCAAGATAAGTGAAGCTACGTGGGTTTTTCTTTACAGTTGGAGTTTGGCACACATCACCAAAGACGGCATCATCAATAATTTTTTTCACTACTTACGGGGCCAAGTCAAAATATTATTCTTCTTTTATGGGGTACAAGCACGCTTGTTTCTGTCAATGTAAGAAACGAACTTCTTATTTCGACCACAACTGAGAAAGCTTTCCCAGCAGTAGCAGTTCCATTTAAATAACACATAATGAGATGTGTGTGCAAAGGTGGAGGTGGAGGGAGAAGGGCAAATATCGCGTAATACAGCCAAACCCACTAATAACAATATTCAAGTACCATAAAAATAACTGTTATAACTCATAAAAGCAAATAAGGGGACCTAAGAACTGTTTCATGCATGTGAGTTGGGGGACAGGGTAAAGGAATGACTAAAAGCCCCTACCACACTTTGTATGCTTCATAGCATGTCAACAAGCACAACAATAGTGAAAGATAAAACAACCCCAAGCTGCAGTGAAAGGACCCCCCCCCCCTCCCCCCCCCCCTCCCCATTCACTCCCTGCAGCAGTGCTATTTTAACCCCAACCCTTAACTTCAGTGGCCAAAAGCGATAGCACTGAGGCCTTTCTGGGAAAGCTAGTAGAAGTTCCCCCAAGGCTGGCTTTCAAACCACTGCCCAGTGTTCATATAAACTTAGAGCGCAGAAAACAATGTAGGACAGAAGGAAAGCACACACCACAAGCACTCACTCACAGCTGAATGTTTACTGCATGTAGAAAGGCACATATACCATATACACAAAAGCACATTGCACATTTAAAAAGAATTAAAAGAAAAAAAACCTAAGGCACAGTGTTCACACTCTATTAGTAAAAGAGAACTTGTCATGAAGTAATATAGATGGTTGGTTTACACAAACTGCAGCGTTCCACATGATATGAAATGTGCTGCTCGGGAGGTGGCAACGCCGCTCCAGCAGTAAACGAGGCAGTTGTACCATGCAAAAAGACATCGGGTTTATTCACACTCGTGAATATAAAGGAAAGTAGGGGGAGAGGGAAGGGGTGATATAGACTGCGCACATACAAGAACTGATTGGCCGGGTCGTTCACGGGTTCCCGCAAAATGCCTCCAAGACTTCTTGCATTGTCTGATTCAGTTGTGAGTGAGTACTAGTGGTGTGTTTTCCCTCTTTCTTGCGTTGTTTTCCGCGCTCTAAGTTTATGTCAACATATTATACTAACTGGCCCACCTAGCTATCCTCTTGCCCTTCATTACTTTCATGTCAGGGTGGGGCTCATGTTCTGAAGGGCGACAGAATGGAAGGACAGAGAAGAGAGACCCTAAAGGGACTTTTGGAAAAGCTGGTTTCTGCTATATGACACAGGGTTAGCCTTTTGTAGAGAGGAACAGTAAGTGTACAGTCGCCAGAGTTTTTCTTTTCAAAGATTTCACATTCAGTGATGGAAGTGGCTTTTGGTGTTTTGGCACTGCTTTTGTAGCAGGAAAAATTGGAGTTTGGTGCAGGAATTTGTGCTTTTGGAGCAGGAAAAATTTTGGCTCGTAGCAAAGAAATTATGACTTGAGCAGTCTGTTGTCCTACAGCATTCACTGAAAGGCATAAAATTATGCATGGAACAAAAAAACACAATCTCTGAATGGCCGTGCTCCCTCTGTGAATAGGGCCTCGAACGCTTGCATACTAAAAAGCTATCACGGAAAATGCGACTTCAGGTCAACGTTACGACCTGGCGGCTGCCTTAGCAGTGACAATTAGTGCTTCACCTCCACACGACATCCACATCACTCATCCGTTCAACACGAAAAACTGCTAAATGTAAAACGTCTGTTTTCTGTTAAAAAGTGAGTGTTTCATGAACTCTTTAAGTCCACAACCATAATCGCCACCTACTCAGAGCATCTCAGCCCCGCCATGGTTGTCTAGTGCCTATGGTACTCGGCTGCTGATCCCAAGGTCGCGGGATCAAATCCCGGCCGTGGTAGCTGCATTTCAACGGAGGCAAAATGTTGAGGCCCGTGTACTGTGCAATGTCAGTGCACGTTAAAGAACCCCAGGTGGACAAAATTCCCAGAGCCCTTCACTATGCCATCTCTCATAATCATATCGTTTTTTTTTTGACATAAAACCACAGAAATCAATCATTACTTCGGGCGCCTCACGTTAGCGTAGCACGGCCGGTCACTAACTACAGTCACTAACTTCCGATCGCTAACAGCGGGTGTACTATCATGCAACATTGCATTCTTGACTGCAATGTTCTGAGCACCGAGTTTCCAAGAAAGGTAACGCAAGCAAACCAAGTGACAATTATTGTTGTTGAACAAAAATACCACCGAAGCTCTTGGTTTTCTTTCGAGTGCATGACGTATCTTGCCATCTCAGATATTCATACTCCACTGGCCTGATGTCGCGCTACGTAACGATGAAATGTGAGCGGCAAATAGGTAAATTAAATTGTGGTGACGAAAGGCACAGCAGCATTACACACTTCTTAAAAAAGTGATTGATTTATGGTGTTTTATGTCCCTGAACTATGATATGATTATGAGACGCCGTAGTGAAGGGCTCCAGAAATTTCAACCACATGGGGGTCTTTAATATGAACTGACATCGCAGAAGACGCGGACCTCCAGCATTTCGCTCCATCTAAATGCAGCAGCTGCGGCCAGGATTTGATCCCATGACCTTCAGACCAGCAGCCGTGTGACATAGCCACAAGCCACCGTGGCACCGCACTTCCTGCACTAGGTGCCCAGAATAAGCACGTATTTGTTTCTGAATAGCAAAACAGCGTTCTCGTGCAGAGATGAGAACAAACATGAGCTGGTAGTATACGACGCATGGCAACAAGCCCACCACTACCCTATTAGCATAACCACGTTTGATATGATACAGTCACTTTTGGAAAAAGAATTTTATTTTTACTGAGCAGATAAGTTTAAAAACATCACCAATAAAGTCAATGGCCCATCCAGCATCAACATCACGTGCGAATATTAAATGTGAAATGGCACAGATGCTACTTCCTGGGCATGTCAATGAAACAGTGTTGATGCTGTCAGGTTGCTTCGTGTGAACTGTTCGCACTCGCTCTCGCTGTGAGAAGACTACCACATGTCGTGAAGGAAGTGCGAGCAAAACAGAGTGCTCTTTATTCCGTAGTAATGCATCAAGCGTGCTCACTGCTGAGTTAACTGCTTGTTACCATTGGCAACAAGCAGTTACCTAGCCTAATTTTATCAAATCAGGCATCACTACGTCCCAGCAGTCTGGCATTTTGCCTATCTCTCCTTAAACCTTTTCATAAGAACCATTATTATTGTACAGTTACCTAACCCTGTGACAACTCTGATTTGATCAACACCTTTCTTGCACTTTTCCCACAACACTAAAGCACACAAGACTTATCTTAAGTGCTTAACAATAAGTGTTTCCATCTTCTCTGAATACCTGTGCTTTTTGTAGAATATGGATGTTAAATTCCAAGCATTGGTTGTCATCCAAAGGTACTCTGACAGTACCTGCCTAGCCTCCTACATCGTGACACCATCGTGATCATTTCATTATTTGGGCATAATATCAGCATCATGGCTGAATGATCGTATATGTATGTTAATAAAAAGAAGCAGTCTGTTATGAGTAAAACAGGGATAAGTTATTTGATTTCTGTCATAAAAAGAGTGCCCACTCAGACACCCAGACTGCATCCCAGATACAGACTGCATCAGCCACACTCCATTTGCAGTGTGTGTAACATGTGGTCTCGCAAGCTCAAGGGCTTGCAAACCGTGTCAAAGTGCACGCAATGCGCACCCAGCAGCTAGTATATGCTTTGAGATATTTCCATTGTTCAGTGTATGTCTTAACCGCCTTGCCAGAGTGCGCACGGGGGACAATGCTGAAGCTCATCACTAGGAGAGGTAAGCAGCTACTGGAAGTGCAAGACGCCTATAGAAACTTCCCAGTCTTTTCACATGCTGCAAGTGGGTGGCTCATAGAAAAGGACCTAGAACACAAGTGGAGACCTACAATACAAGGGTTGCGTTTTTAGAAGTTTCAGGGAGTCTCACTGAGTTTAGTGGATGACGAACTGTGGTGAAATGCAGACCATACGTGCATGGACCCGAATACCCCGGTGAATAAGCAAGTGCTGCAGCTAACATGATGCTATAGGCGTCTGCACTTAGGGATGAAGTTCTTCAAGAAATGCCACAAGCCAAGGAAGAACATGTATTGATGAATGAAACCCATGTATTTTTTTGGGGTGCAACCAGCCAAGGCTGCACATGTGTGTGCAACTGCCAAAATAGATTATATATTTGTTTTGCTTTGACAACTATGGGCTCTGATTTGGTCTTTGGACCACAAGTGGCATTCACTGGAGAATGAAAGAACCGACTTCGAAGTTTTTGTGCTTATGTGAGGAGTCTGCAGTGGACAGATATTTCAGCCCTTGGAAACTGCCCTGCAAGTGCTTTCCATGCAGTCGTAGCTTCAGACAATTTCCTGAGTTCTGACAGGTTGCCAATAGAACAGTTTCTCAAAAGTGTCAAAGGACTCTACCAAGAGCAATATTTCGACAAAGCAAATGTCAATGGCCAGAGAATATTTACAGGTTCAGCTGGAAAAGCAAGCATGCAGTACTTGGGTGAACATTCTGATCCCCTAGCGCGAAATCCTTATATTCATGCCAGAGGTGTGCTTTATGCAGACCAACGATGCAGAATGTCCATGACATGCATGCATGCATGACAAAGACGAGCGACAAGTCGTCTTTCATCATCATGACATAAACGGCATGATATGGTATGACGAGTATGCATGATAAATGACAAGATGCTGCTGTGGTTGCTTCTCTATCCGAATATCAAATACTTAATGAATGCATTTTACTAGCACAATAGCAGCACTGATAGGCGAACTGCCAGCTAATGCTGCCTACTAGAGTATGGCTCCGGGTAATGTTGAACAACTGTTGGCTAGTGTTGGGTAACGATGATGATGATTGATTCTTGAGGCTTTATGTCCCAAAACCACAATACGATTATGAGAGACACCGTAGTGGATAGCTCCAGGAATTTCAATCACCTGGAGTTCTTTAATGTGCACTAATGTTGCATAGCACATGGGCCCCAACATTTTGCCTACATCAAAATGCAGCTGTGGCGGCAGGGATTCGACCCCGAGACCTTTGGACCTGCAGCCGAGTGCCATAACCACTAGACCATTGTGGTGGGGCTGGTGTTGAGTAACATTAGTTAGCGCTGGCTAACACTGGCTAATGCTTTCCATGGCTGATTAGCGCTTATTTGCTGTCAGCAAGTGCTGGCTAATGTTAAACTGTCAGCTAGTGTTGTCTACAACAATCTCCTACAACTCCTACAACAATCTAATAAATAATACATAAGTACTATTATAACTCACTCTAATACTGCAACATAGCTTGACTTCTCCACAATGTCCTGATGGACACTGGTTACTCTTATGTAGAGTTGTTCAAACTATCAGGAACATGCAGATGAACGCTGGTAGCTATAAGCAAGTCAGTGATTCAGAGCATTCATCTCTACCCAATGTAATTGACATGTGCTCTTGCAACTGAGTATCACTGTTTGTCAGACATTATGCTTTTTAGGCATTAATGCACAGCCAGCATGGCCAGCATGATTGCATCATATATAGAACTATACTCAATTTACAAAAAATGTCAGTCCTGACTCATAATGCTTAACTGGCACTATGTCTAAATATGTGGCATAGTGAATCAATTCCTAAATGCTTCGCAAAACACTGATTCCTTCTGTGCATGGTATCAGCCACAATATTTTTTTTAATGGGTTTTGTAGGGGAAAGCATCTTGACATTCCTCTGTAAATGTATTCGAGTCATTTCCAGATCTTTACTGCAGTTTAAACACGCCTCATACTGTTAAAGATACTTTCGCCAGAAGACTTGGTCCTCAAGCAGCTAAGAGTAAGGCCTTAGTGTTACTGTAGCGACTTTCCCTCCTGACTTCTTTCTAGCACTTGAATATCTCTACAGCCTTTCTAACTTCCACCCTCTGCATCTAAATCACCCTTTACATCTAAATCACATTCATACCTCTCATTTTCTACTGGTGACTCCAAGTCACCTATGCCGTGAATTACCCTGTATGAAGCTGCCAACTCTCTTAGCTTCTTCCTCCAAAGAATCCATGCTACAGTTTTAGATATGTAGATAAATGTGCATTTTAGCAGCCTACTTATTTTACCCACATTCCATAGTCTTTCCACAAAACAAATTTTACTCTCTTACTCCAAAATAAGCCCAATGCGTGTAAATGCGGCTGACTCATTAGTGTTTTTTTCTGAGAGCCCACAGTACCAATTAAGCTGTCAAACTTTAGTTCAAGGCTAGATTTAATAGATGGTGGTTTTTCAGAGGGAGAAAGTGGGTTTCAGCCACACTTCATAAAGCTGGCTAAGGATGAAAGTGGAAAATAATCTCGTCCTGTTCAGAAAATTAGGCACTTAAAGCCTACCTCTAGTGATTTTTTAACAACGTCAAGGTAATTGCAAAATTATGTTCCTGAGACACATCTGTCACAAACTGGTGGTAGATGTACTATGCAAATTTGCTAATATTCTTTTTAAAAACAAAAAAGTGCAGAATTGAAAATGAAACTCAACTAAGCAGTACATACACTGTGTGATGTAGTAGTGTGCACAAGTGTCTACAACTGGCAAGTTCTGAAGTACATGCATCAGCAATGCAGCATAACTTTCTGCCAATCTTCATCATACATAAGGAATGTAAATACCAGCAACAGCAGTGATAAAGCCCCACACTAGCTCATGAACATCATAATTCTCAATGCACACACAATGTGGCCAAGCCAAAGGGCGATACAATGTAATCAATAGAATTCATTGTAAGAAATCTGTGCATTTCTCAAGCCTGGCATGATGCAAGCGTCCAGAAGAGCATGCCCACCTAATTTTAATGAGATCTACTGACCTTAAAAAAATCACCAGAGCTGTGCTTTAACAGGTAACCATGCGCAGCACAACACATAGTGCAGACACTCACATTATGAAACAATCAAAGAATGTTCCCGAGGTGCAGACACATGAAAAGAAACATCACCTAGAGCATGCTTCTTATCAGCCTGCAGATAAGTGCAGTGTACCAAGCACAGTTCAAAGCACAATACAAGAAGCTTGCAGGTGAACTCATAAAATGTACCTTAGTTGTAGACCTATGGGTAACTATGGCTCTGTAGAAGGTGCTTTTCATCCAGTAACCCAATGAACATCTAAATCCACATTGCTAGAATGAGCAGAGGACAACACCTGATTTTGTCTAGTGCAGGAGTGAAGTGATATTCATCACAGACACAGGATTGACGACCTGATCTAACTTGTTCACTTGGCTGATAGCCATCACAGCTCACCAGATTATGATGTATGAATTATGGCCACAAGGAAAGAACAATTTAGGAGGTGCCACATGGCTTCATTCCGTGCCATGATAATGACACATGAAAGTGCAGTGGCGGATGCCTTGAGAAAGCTGCCTACCATACCATGACTAAAGTGGGGCACTTGATGCTTGCTGTATAGTCACTTGACTGTTCGTCAAAGTGATGCAGCAGATCCATCGTACGCAGGGAATGTAGGGTGCACTCCTATCATCTGATCGCACAAGCCTGCTTTATGCATGTTGTGGGTGCTGGTTATTAGTTCTCAATACACTCTTGTAATAGCTCTCACCCATTCCTGCAGGCGTTCAGAAAAATTTTACCATTTTCCCACACAGGACTTATGTCTGCTGTTAGTGTTCAGGACAAAGTATTGGCACCCCATTGTCTATTAGATATACCATATTTACACGATTGCAGGTCGACCCTTCTTTTCAAATTTGACAAGCCAATGTTGGGGGGTTGACTTACAATCGAAGTCGAACCGTGTGCCGCTAGTAACGGCAAGAGAAACGAGAAATTAGGGGTTCTGCTAGGTGGGGACAGCTTTGCGCCCTCGTTTCCATGGTTACGGCCAAAGCGTAGCGCATTAATTTACCATTGCATACATTCTGGCGCAAGTAAAGGTGATGCCGACTCTGAAAGTTGCCGTTCCCAATCTGTGCCCTTTGGCCACCATACCTAGAGCGACTAACCTCCCACCGTCGTGTTTGGAAGTGTATTAACGTGATATGACTGCGCTACGTTAGCGCCGTGCATTGAATCACAGGACTCGCTAGTACTCATTTTGTTTATTTGAGACGAACAAAACGCTTCTTGAATGCGAGTAACGTACTCACGAATAAATTGAAATCGCGAGCGGCCACTTCCATCTGCCGCCATGTTTGTTTTGGTATCGCGTGGCAGCCGCTGCCGGTGGCTTTAATGGAGTCATCTTGTAGCGAATGTGTTTTCATAATTGCAAATAAAGGTTCCCGCTCAACCCACAGCGCATGGTTATTGCGCATTTTTATACAAAAGCTGTTCTTTTTTAAAATCTACCGAGCGCACGGCTCTTGTGGGAGCATCAATCATTGATGGTAGAGCTCCGCTTTGTGTGGTACAATTTTCTAAGCGGCCGTGTCGCCGCGTGCTTCCGTGTTGTGCTGAATCGTGCTCTGGGCCCCAAGAACTATTGGTGCTCATTCACAGCAGTGTTCAAACGGGCTGCTATTCTCCATGCTGAAGAGACTAACAACTGCGCAGCAGGACGCAAGTTTGGGATCAGTGAGCGTGTGGTGCGGCATAGGTGGCTTCAGCGTGAGGAAATCTCATGCGACTCCAAGCGGCGTGGCTTTCGCGGGCCAAAGTCTGGACGCTTTCCGGAGCTGGAGAAGAAGCTTGCGGCATACGTGACTGATTTACGCGATCGATCGCTGTTGGTCACCTGTGATATAACCACGCAGCAAGCCTGTGTATGCTTCTGAGACAGGGATACCAAAGGCTCAGTTCAAAGCCAGCAGGGCTTGGGCATTGAAATTTATGAACAGGGCAGGCTTTTCTCTGCGTCAACGCACCAGCGTGCGCCAAAAGTTGAAGTTGCCGGCCGCATACGGGGAAAGGTCCTCGCCTTCCATAGGCACTTCCTTCAACTACGTGACACCTGGTAGTATTTGTGTGGCCAGATCGGCAATGCCGACCAAATATCTATATACTTTGACATGACCAGCAATATGACAGTGAGCGTGAAGGGTGCATGTGATGTGAACACGCTTGATTTTCTTCTTCTTCTTCTTCTTCTTTTTTTTTTTTTGAGGGATGCAATTTTAGGGGGGTCGACCTACATTCAAGTCGACTTACAATCGTGTAAATACGGTACTGAACACATACACCATAGCAAAGGAGCTACAAAACTTATGAACTGATTATTCTCACTAATTGAAGTTGGCAGCAGACATGGGTTTTCTGTCCCATGAGGGCACATCTGCCGAAATAGGCAGTAGAAATAGGGTTAATGCAGCTAACCTGCACAGCAGCTATGTATCATATTTACTCGCATCATGAACACACTTTTTTCCCCCAAAAAACTGAAGCAAAGTTGGGGGGTGCATTTATTACACGGGGTAACTTTTACGAACATATTTTTCGAGTGAGCAAAACATTCTAACATGAAAAAAAAGACACCGTTGCAACCCGCAGAAATGCCTAGGACCATGCTTGTGGTGAAACTTTATCTATAAAACAGTAAAAAAGAGCTATGGCATCAGTACCACGCAACTAGTCACCCGCCGTGACAGCATTTATTTATGGTGGCTTGTTCCAATGCGATGGCAAACGCGTGCTTGGCCCACAGTGCCATACGCCACCCACAGTGCCACACGCTGTCGAACGGTAAACAGGAAAAAAGTGAGAGAGAGAGAGAGAGAGAGAGCGGCATGCAGCTGCTTCACTGCACATACAGTTTCTGCATCGCAGTGGGTCCCACCCGTAACGACGCCATGACACACGAAGCATAGGCTACTGACCCTCAGCACGCCATCTTGTGGCCAACCAAAAAAGATCGCTACGACGCCAATGCAATCTTGGAGACGCCCAGCCACATCAGCGTTAGGTAGTGTTTGTGGGTGGCCGTAATGAAAATCCCTCGGTAATTTAGGGACTTAGCCTAATGGAAGAATAGATGTTTCCCAACACCGCACATAGAACGGCTTACCATCATATTTCTCCCTCACATCTGTGCTGAGCCTCTCAATCGTACACGTCTAGCATGATGGTCTGAGATTGCATCGTGGGAGTCCACGCCCCAACCATGCTTAGGCTTAGCTGTGCCACCCTTTGCTGCACGCATGGTATCACACCGCAACGAGTGGTATGAGGGAACTGTGATAGCACGGAGGAATGCAGCAGTGCGAGCAAATGATGTTACTGCTGCTTGCACATGGCTACGTGCGACAGTTTTATCGGGATGTGAGAGTTTTGAATCGCCATTTCCGAACAGCTCCTGAACACTGCAGCCGTTCACAGGATCGCAGGGGTTCAAAGTTTGGGGTGCGTTTATTGCGCAGGAGAAAAAAAAAATATCCAGAATATGACTGCTAAAGTTGGGGGTGCGTTTATTATGCGAGTGCGTTCATTACGAGAGTAATACAGTATCTCATACTCCATTATAGTTCATGTCAATAAATTAGAATCAATGATAGTCTTTCAATATGTTGAAAAAATTTTCAAGCACCAAGCCATGCCAAGCATAGGTTTTTATATAGTATGCACCAAGCTATGACCGCATAGCCTTTGCTCTCACTGCTAGTGTGCTAGTTTCCTGGTCTCATTGTTGCATAAAAGGCACGTGATCTTAGATATAAATGCTAAAATAACACAAGTGTCAACACATGTTTTAACCACCGAGAGCAAACCACACTGATGCATTATTTGGTTGTCAGCATCCAACAATGTAGGGCAAGCAGCCAATATCAGAAGACACTGGGAACCATTGGAGACGTGGCTGTGTGCACTCGTCTCTGACCACAGGGGTAAAACAAATATAGTTCCTTTCATCCTCATAAAGGGTGCTGTGCCTACATTCACCACAACACGATAGCACATCTGAAGCTGCGCATCTCCTCTTCCCCCTGTGCGTCAATACTGCGACTCCCACTTCTGCCATCCTAGAGTTTCGCCTGCTATATTGTTCTTTCTATGTGGTTATGGCATACGTTGTAATAGCTCATTATAAGCAAAGATGAAAGAGACCAAATCAAGGTGAAGTGATGGACTAGTGTCACAGAACAAAAAATTCATTCTTATAAAAAAAAAAGGCTTCACAAGTGAGAAAAATGTGAAAGTACAGACAATGGTTTAACGATGACAGTCAAGATCCACTGTCTTGGCAATGAGCAGCAGACATAAAATGAAAACTAGTGTGTAGTGACAATGTGACAGTAAGGATATATTAATGCAGAAACAATCAACCATACTTAGTGAGCGTTGGTGACATAACCACGTAGAAGCAAAAAAGCAGTTTAAGAGTAATACAAAGGAAGTGAGCCTATATGGTGCTATACTATGGCAACATGCAAGTGAATCAGCCCCAACAGAATGCATCCATGCACAGAAAAACCAACAGATTAAAAAAAAAAAGAAAAAAAAAAAGCTCATGTACTTAAAGGGGTCGTGAAAAGAATTTGGAGATGCATGGTTGTAATTTTCACTGCTTCAATATGCATTCGACAAGCCGATTCTGAAATATTTCGGCGAAATATTCAGTGCACATTTAATAACGCCCGTTTTGAAACACAGCTTTCTTGCGCTCCCAAAACTTCCAAAATACTACCGGCCAGCATGGTACTATATTCTGTGACGTTGCAGTAAGATAGTGTTAAGTTGAAAGGCATGGTGAACTCGCATTTGCTCTAAAAGAATCGCTTTACTTGAAAGACAGAAAGAAAGAAAATACTTGGAAACCATGCGGTGCAGCCATTCGGGCAAAGCTGCAGCACGGTTTGTTTTCCTGTGGCCTCCGAGGGCACTACCATTTTGGAGGTATGACAGCTACTAACATGACGTCATGTGCAGAGTTGAGGGGAACGTGCGCAGTGAAACCGAAACCACGTTTTTTATCACTCTAAATCAATGCACACAGTACAACGGAACAATGCATATTGTTGATAGGAGGGTCAGGATCCCGAATATGCACTTAGTACAAAATGTTCAGAAAACGTTTCACGAGCCCTTTAAAGTGCCAATAACAAAAACTGAAGCTGCCAACATTGTGACAACAAAAGTAGCCATAATCATCAAGAAATAAATGGGAAATGATACATGCATGCTGTGTGCAGTACAAACAGATGCAAGAAATATTTGGAAAGGGTAAGGGGGTACTACGCACAAACATTTGCAGTAGCACAAACTACTGCAAAAGGGGCCTTCATAAATTACAACAAATTTGAGCAGTAAATTCATAGGCTGGTGGAACAGAGAAGTCCCAAAGTTAATAGGAATTTTATTCAGGCCAAGTTGTCTTTTAGCCCAGAACAAGTGCTGAGGGTGTGGCTACCGGCTTAGTTTGTGATAACATGCTCAGACTTTAGTGCTCCCTTAAAAATTTTACGCTTTGCTTCACGAACTTAAAGGGACAGTCTACCACCTCCTTCATCGCTGTTGGGTTTTTTATCACAATACAAAGCATATCATCTGAAGTGTCGAGCTTGCAGTGTTTTCGTTGGAAATTGAGTAGAAATGCTTGAAACAGAATTTTTCAACCTCCATGGTCGTTCGTGTATTCTGCTTGTGTAGAGTTGGCAGCAAAACTGGTTACTGTGCTAATGCAGGATTAATTTGCTTTTGTTTAACCCTAAAGATGTTACCATATTTATTAATCGCTTATGGCATGTAACTGGTCAAATAATGTATTATGTCAATAACTTTGTTCCATTGTAGTGGAAGAAAGCGTTGACATAATACTACGTTTGACTTAAAGACAGCAGTGGCAGTGCCACTATTCAATGCGCAAAAAATATGCTTGCTCTCCGTCACAAAGGAGCGCTATGAGACCTGTATAAAATGCAATTTCATGTAGCTTATACATTTTTTTTGTTTTTAAGCAATATAAGTACACATGCATGGGTTTTTCTTGGTCTTTCCTAACACTTGGAGTTTGACACACATCATCAAGGATGGCGCCACCAGACATTTCTTTCACAATATTTAGGGCCAAGGCAAGAACATTATTCTTTTTTATGGAGCACAAGCATGCTTGTTTCTGTCAATAAAAGAACAATATTCTCATTTTCACTACAACTGAAAAAAAAAATCGCATGGTAGACAGCCCCTTTAATGGTCATTGCTAAAGAATGATGAGGCCCAGAAAAGGAAGCAGAAGACACAGTAAAAGGCATTGAGGAATAGAGAAGAAAAGCTGCCTAGAAAGGTGCTTTATACATGGCAAAGCAAGGTAGATAGTGAGAATGAAGTTTGGTGTCTTTACTACTAAACCAGGCAAAACGAATAGCTCAGGTGAGTAATGTTAGTTATATCTTTTATTTAGTCCCATACATGCTAAGAAGTCTTGGACAAGAGTTTCGAACAGACAACAAGTCAAATAAAAAAATAACAACTTGGAAGGATTTGCATATTGCCTATTCTTGACTTGAAAGGTGCACTTATCTCACAGTACACTGCCGCAACTGTCAGTCTCCTAGTGCCAGCGGAACTGTTAAACAAGACTCCTACTAGCAAGAGATTTAAAAAGGATAATAACATTCTGACAGGTGCATGCAAGCAGGCTACTCTGACCTTCTGCTAGGTGTAAGGTCGCGCAGCTTTGGAAAGTCCACAAACTCAGTGCCATAGTACACTATGGCCATAAGAGTCAGGATAGCGATCGCCAACGAGAACAAAAAGTACAGGAAGAACTCCTTTGTGTAAGCTGCAAGATAAACAAAAGAAAAAAAAGAAAACAGGTCAGTACATATTTACCATGTAATCTCATACATGGTCATAAGTAGTACAGTCGAACACGGATATACTGAACCCACATATATCGAATTTTCGGCAATATCAAACTCATAATCCTTTGTAAAAGTATAGAAATTCGCATGTTTTATCGAACGGTATTTTTACCTGCCATTGGATATGTCGAACGTCGCACAAGCTGGAAGGTGCACTTCGGCACTGGCTGCGCCCCGCGACCTTCGCCACCTTCGCGGCACCGCGCCTCCGCCAACACCCGAAACGCTCCAAAAACGTGAGAGCGAGAGCGCTTGGACTGTACTCCTGTTGGGCGCGTTCTCCAACTTGCGGAACGGCTTTTTTTTTTCTTTTTCTCTCTCTCATGCGTTCTCCGCGTTACCGTCGGCTCGGAGAGTAGGAACGGAAGAGCCAGCGGCCTCCTCCTCTCTCTCCTTTTTTTTTTTTTTACAGCAGGAACAAAGGAGCCGGCAGCCACCTTCTTTCGCCTTTTCTTTCTTTCTTTCTTTTTGTTGCTGGTTTGTGAATTTTGATCAGCCAAGCACAGCTCGCGCCTTTCGTACATCGCTGCTGCCCTTGCAGGTAGGCCGGGTAGTCATCGCCGCCATTGCGACTGATCGCGAGCACTTTGTTGGCGAAGTTCACTTTCGTGAGTTGTGGCATACCACCGCATTCCTATTTTGCGTGCTGTGCAAAGGCAGTGAGGACTGCTTGAATTTTCGACTTCTCGTGTAGCAATGGCCAGCGTCAAGAAGCGCAAGAACCTTGACTTTGCGACGAAGTTGAAAGCCATACAGCGTGTTGAGGCGGGTGAAAAAAAGTTCGACAGTGGCGGACGATATCGGGATACCACGTAGCACTCTGAGCACCTTATTGAAGAACAAGGCGGATATCAAGGCAAAGGCAGTGGAGCAGCGAACGTCGGGAGCCTGTCGTGTGAGCGATCCTACACACGGGAAAGTAGAAAAGGCACTCTATGCCTGGTTCTTAGAAGTGCAGTGAAGAACATTCCTGTGGATGGCCCAATGCTGATGGCTAAGGCCAAATGGCTTGCTGCTGCACTCAGTGAAGACAATTTTGCTGACAACACCGGGTGGCTTCACCGATTTAAACAACGCTACAACATCGTCGGCAAAACCATTTCTGGCGAAAGCGAAGCCGTAAGCAGCCAGGACATCCAGCAGTGGCATCCACCAGGCAAATGCTGCCAAGCAAGACTCTCAACGTCCGGGGTAGCATGTGTCATGGCGGCAAAATGAATGAAGTCTGTGGAAGCGTTCTGCTGGCAGCCAACATGAATGGGTCTCGGAAGCTCCAGCCCTTTGTGATCGGGAAAGCAAGGGCACAGCACTGTTTCAAGAACTCTAAGCAGCTCCCTGTTCGCTACACCTCGAACAAGAAGGCGTGGATGACGTGTCAGCTGTTCACAGAATGGCTGCAAGCGCGGGACGTCGAGCTGGGCAAGTCGGGGCATCGCGCTTGCCTTCTTGTGGACAACTGTTCAGCCCACCACACCACCTGAGAGCTCAATGACATCGAGCTGAAGTTTCTGCCAGCCAACATGACAGCGAAGCTGCAACCGCTCGACCAGGGCATCATCAAGTCCTTCAAGGTGGGCTACAGGAGGCAACTCCTTGATAGGCTGCTGGTCAATCCACATGGGCACCGAACTGAAGGTTGACCTGCTTGGTGCCATTCAAATGATGACGGGCGCCTGGCAAGATATGAAGACGGACACAGTGGCCAACTGCTTCCGGAAGGCAGGCTTCGTGACGGCGAAACTTGCGGAAACCGGTGAAGATGGCAACGAAGAGCGCACAGACGACGCATTTCGAGAGTTGTCGTCCCTCTTCCCGGCTGCCGTTTCACCCGAAGTGTCTGCGGACCATTTCGCGGAAGCGGACTGCAATGTTCAAGCTGTTGCGAGCCTCGCTTGACAAGGACATTGTAGCTGCGGTTGCAGGGACCCAGGATGCCCAGCCCGACAGCTCAAGTTGCGGCGAAGATCGTCCGGACGAGGCAGCGGCTACACGTGCGTACTCCGCCGCTGAAGTGGCGGCAGCGTTCGGCTTGATTCGCCGTTGTTGCTGCGACATGGAGGGAACTGGGCTGTCGCACCTGGACAGCCTCGACAAGATCAAGGCCAGTGTCTTCAACTTCATTTCGAAGACGAAGAAGCAGGCCAAGATCGGAGATTTTTTTTTCACACAAATAAAACATTCTGTTGCATCACGCGTGCAGAATTAGTTGTCATTCTTGAATGCGCCGATTGTAGGTGATCGTTCGCCAGTGGTAACGTCTTGGGTCCTGTATTTCTTTATATCGAATTTTTCATACATCAAACTAATTCGCAATCCCCTTCGAGTTCGATATATCCGTGTTCGACTGTACCATCATGATACTTTAAATACACTTCCAAAAGTTGAAAGAACAGCACTATCATGATGCTTTAAATACACTTCCAAAAGCTGAGAGAACACAGTTAGAAAAAAAATTTTTGTATGGAATATGCAAAATGCTGTCTCACAATATGAACAATAATTGAACAACACATTGAACAACAGTAATTGAACTCACATTGAACAACACTAATTACTGAGCTTTTGCATTACTGATTTAAAAATGAAAGTTATTTTCCATCGTGAAAGAATGCTACCAGATGTGCTCACAATTGTGAGTAAAGAGCTTTTGCTTTTGAGCAGGAAAACTGAACCTGCATTGGTATTTTTTGGTTTTCGTTACATTTGGACATTGACATTCATGACTGAGGACGGCGCCACAGGTCATTTTTTCACAACCTTCAGGGCCAAGTTAAAAATATTCCTTTTTTTTCTGGGTATATGCACGCTCGTTTCTGTCACTGTAAGGAACGATCTTCACATTTTCGCTACAACTGAAAAAAATCTTCCATGTGGTAGAAAGTCCCTTTAAATCACAGTCACTTGTTCACATATGATTTCCAAATGCTAGATCGTGTTTGCGAGTCATGGTCCCAGAGTGCACTAAACCTGTTGCAGCAGTGCAATGATACCGGGACACTGTAACACAACTGGACTGAGAAGTACAAAAGTATTGCCAAGGCAAGTTGAAGAAACATGATTCACTGGAAACAAATAGGGGCACGTAATTTCAGTTGCTTCTGTACTGGAAAACAATGAATTGCTATAAAAAATTACTTCACACAAGTAATAAATAAAGTGGTTGCTCCTGAAACAACAAAAGCCACGAATATGGTCCTGCCATTTTAAAAGGACAATAAAGAAAAATATTAGGTAGTGCTAGACTTGCACATTATTCATCTGGACTCTAGAAGTCTATCATCATTTGTGTGTGACCATATCACTTTAGTGTGCAAAATAGTGCTGATAAAAGTTCCACCGCTGCCTTCAATTTCAAACCATTTGTGCCACAACAAATGAGCAGCTCTCTCAATCAGACAGTAATGTCACATGTGAGGTACCAACATCTGTAACAAATGGTGCCGCTCAAATATTTATTTATTTTTTCTTTTTCCCACACGTGGAAGCTCCCTTTTGGTTATGAATGATTAATTTGTTACCAGAGAACCTTAATCTTCCAATCTAGCTCAAATGGTATTTCCTTTTAGCATTCTTTAATTCTGAAACAATTTTATCAAGCAAGCAAAGTCACCTAAGCCTTCAAGAAGCCCAAGCTCAAAGAATACACATAACAAAGCTGTTCATAGAGGCTTCTACTGTCACTGAGGGCTAACCTTTCAAGCGTTTATTTAACTCTACGATAATTTAGCTTTCTCACTTGATACAGGGTGCCCAAGTTAGAAGTAACCAAGTTTTTAGAAATGAAGGAGTGTGCTAGTGAGTTTCTATTAACTCAGCAGTGTTGAGGGTGTAGTGACCTAGTATAAAGTATCTTTTTGGTTGTGGTGAGTTGATTAATCAGTATAAACTATTTAGTCAACTTTTTCATTATTCACTTCAGCAAGAAATTGTCAATACAAAAGTTGTAGATTAAATTTAAAGATAAGTAGCTAAAGTGTTTGCAACTAAGTACCACTGATGGATCTTCTTGTAGTTGCCCCTTTAAGAATGCCCACAAAATACAAAAATTACAATGTCATAGCCACTAACTCAGGGCCCAGGCAACTCAGCAAAAAACTATGTAAGTGCTTGTCTCTGCACGTCTGTGGTAACGAGGCTCGCACAGTAAGTGGTAATGAATGTGCGTAATGCTTCAATATCAATGGCTCTGATTATGGATTGAGGCACATCCGTGCAAGGCAATAATAATAATAATAATAATAATAATAATAATAATAATAATAATAATAATAATAAAGAAAGAGATAAGTTTGAGCATGCTAAATGTTGACTGCCAGATTGTTTTGGAAGGAAAATGCGACTGCCATATCTTTTCCTTTTTCGTGAGCTCATATTATGTGATTGTTGCTGGTGCGTGTCACGCATCTCGGATAGAACTTCAGAGACAGCAAATGTCATTACCTTCATCTATTGTCTGGGAGCACTGAATTAGTGGTGCTATCACGTGGCTGCTATTGCATTTTGTGGGCTTTCTTTAAGGGCATACACAAGATCCGCCAATGGTACTCAGTTGCAAACATTTAAGTCAGTTACCATTAAATTTCCTCTGCAACTTTTGTACTGATAACTTTTTACTGAGCCATTAATTAAAAAGTTAACCAGTAGATTTATGCTGATTAACTGACTTTTGACAACAGAAAAAATACCTCACACCAGGTCGCTTGACTCTCCACACTGCTGAGTTACCTGCAACTCAATGGAACACTTTGTCATTTTTAAAAAGTGGGTTATACCTTTAACTGTGACGCCCAGTGTAGGGTCTACATCATATTTTTCAAACTCCCTAGTGACTGCTTGAAATTGTCTGATAAATTTAATAGTCTAAAAAAGAAAATACGAATGCATGCTTTTTTCACTTTGCTTACCTGGCCAAATCACCAAAGTCATCATTAAAATAGCTCTCTTGGCCTGCCCAGAACAAGTAACTATAGGCACTAAAACCTCTGTCACATGGGACAACTTAAGTGCACTTTGAGAGAGTGCACTTCGCTGCTAGCGTCATTCGCACGCTGTCAAATGGGAACGTTTAGTGTTGCTGCAAAGCGCACTTGCAGGCTAGTGTGTCCGCCGAACTCACTTCGCGAGCTTTGCGGCGATGGAGTGTGTAGCCTCGGTAGCAGTGGCTTGCAACCAAATACGCTAATGCATAACGCGGTGCCAGTAGCATTTTTAAAAATTGTTTTCGTTATTATAAATGTTGCTATGTATTAAAACAAATCATATTTCAACAAAAAAACCTCGCTATTCTCACCCTCGGGCAGTTTGCGACAACGTCTGCTAAGGGAATGCGCATTTCCAAAGCACACTTCTGTTTCTCGTGTAGTAGCGCGTGAGCGTAAGTGCACTTGCTCAAAGTGCACTCAAGTTGCCTCGTGTGACAGGGGTATAACTGCCACGGACACAAATTTGAGCCTCCTGATGAGCACCACTGACACGAACAAAGAAATAAATTCAGCGCCTTATATAGTAAATGTTGCCTGCTGTACTCACTACTACAGGGCTTTTTCTTTCCTTTTACCAAAGCAGGAAAAAAATTATGTCTCTCTCGCATGGTGCTGATACCAAGGGCATTTCAAAATTATGTCATCGGACACAGCAGCTGTTGTGGCAAAACAAATTAATTGTCCCGCTTTCCCAAGCGTGCACATTGGTGGACGTGTGCCCACAATGTGCACATACATCCACAAAGGTGCATGTCCACACAAATACGTCCACAAATGCATATATTTGTGGACGTATTTGTGGAAGTGCATTCCCCAATTCATTTGAAACCGCTATGGCTGTAACGAATTGGGGAATGACAGTGCTGGCAGAAGGTTGCAAGATAATTAACATGGCGGTAGTTTTGGCTTCAAATAATGCCGTTTTGGATGTGCAACCAGAGCAGAAAGTCTGAAATGTTGGATGCTGGAGAACTTATTAAGCATCCAAAATTGAAGACATCCCTATTTGTACACTGCCTCCATGGGACATGTGCAATGCCGTAAAAGCATCCTGAATTATCAGGCACATGCGAAAAATTGCATGTTGACCGCAGCTTCAGTACTAGCACTCCAACACATTGTATCTTGGCAAATAAGTTCTGCGAAATCCGCAAGGTGGAAATTGTCATCCACCTGCTTTAGCACAAAGCTACACAGAAATCCATGCATACAGATTTACATGTAGCCTTGTGCTACAAACAGGCCTCTGCCAATTTTTCCTTTCGTAAGATTATACCTTTCTTATGCCAATCTTTAGCAAGGTATCAAAGTCCTGCTTTTGTATGTCTACTAATTCTTCATGTAACTTGGAATTAATTAAAATAACCATAAAACAGTGACTTTAAATTTGTGCCGTATGCATGGCGGCAAAAAGAAAAATTTATACACTTTAATGCAACAAATTCAGAATTCTTGAGCAAAGTGGTCAGCTGAGCACAAACAAAGCAAATTCATATATAAAATTGCTACTCATGAGTACTCATGTACACTACAAATAACAAAATTAACATCTGAAAACCATAAGCAAGGACAGTTTATCAGCCATATTGAAATGCTTTAAAGGGGCTCTGCAACACTTTTTGAACATTGCCAGAAAATGGTGCCAACCAATCGAGGCTCCTGTGAACATGTGAGTCAAACATTACTGCACTGCGCACGCCAGAGAATTTGCAAATGGGCTTGAAATACAGCTGGAAATTGCCTGATCTTTTTTTCAACAAATGATATCACTGGCAGTACCGACTAGGCCGCTTGACTTATTTTGGTCTTCTTAAAGATAGATACATGCACTGTCTTTATTTGTTGAACTTAATTAACAAACAAAGCATTGCAGAGAACCTTTCCATGATCATGAGATCAACAAATGCTATTTCTGTCTCAAGTGACGTAGTCGGTGCCCCCAGTGCCCCCAGGCTTTTCCCAGCTGTATGTATTTGAAACTGAACTGTGAACGCTGCGGTACATGCAGTGCAATAAAAAGTTAGCGCCTTTGAAGGAGTACTGACACAAATTTTAGACATTTTCATATTGTTGCTCTGAATAAAAGCATTGCTGTCATAAAACCTAAAAGAGTACCATCATGCCTCGAAATAAAATGAATACCATAAAATCCAGAGTAAGCACCCCCACCCCAAAGCGCCTCCCTCCCTTTCTTGAGATATTTCAAATTGGCACCAATGACTAAGCAAGTGCCCCCTCCCCCTTTTTTAACCCTATTTACCACAGTGTGCATCAACAACAGGTCACTCGGCAAGTTTTCAAGAAGTTGCACAATAAATTATAAGAAAAGATACAATTAAGTAAGGAAAAGAAATTTGTTGTTTAGCTGCACCACAGCTGTGTATTTCTCATCTGCATAGCCAGCCATGACTACAGCTAGGAGGCGATAGGCTTTGTGAGCCGCCATTTTCAGGGGACTAGGGTGAGAACAGTTCTAGGTTTTTCAGACGGACAGACGTCAGCCGTATCAGTTGCTAGCATTAATTTAATGTTTGGTGCCGCCCGGGCTTGTGGGCCCACAAATTGTGCGTTCAATTCCTGAGGAGTCGTTTGACGGCTTCGAAAGCAATGACGTCGAATAAGAGCAGTAAATGCACTTATTCCACGGATATTATTGAAAAGAACTGCTCTGCATTCTTTTTTCTCTAAGGCCATTTTGAATTTTGATTCTCCCATATAAATGTATCGAATTATCTCTCTCCCAAGAGGGGGGAGGGCAGTAGCTTGAGATTTTATGGTATATTTTTAATACAGCTACCTGAAAAACACTCGTTCAGTTTTGATTTCAAGGGGCGGTTTCAGAGTGACGTGTCAACACAGTCAGAAATAGTTATAAGTTATGTGGGGACAGAAACTCTTGATGGAATCGCAGCAACTCTGTCAGGTGCTGTTTGTTGAAAAAGGTGCAAGCAAACAACAATGATTTCAGTCATCCAGTGATGCTGACAGCAATTTCGGTGATTTTTTGACGACTGTGTTCACATGTCATCGTACTCTCCAAATGGGGCTGGCTTGCTAATGCTGAGAGATGAAAACTTCAAAGTCAAATTAAAATATTTATACGCGCTTCCTGGTTCTGGCTTGTAGACAACGTTAACAATGCATGTCAAGAAAACGAAAAATGTTCCTTTTGTGCCACCTCAAAATCTTGTCAGTAATCCTTTAAGAGTGGACACTATAGCACTATTGGGCCCTGTTTGCAAAACAGAAGTATGTTTTTTTGTACATTCAAATTTCAGTCCAAGCTACCTTATGGGTAAGTGTAAGTTAAGTCGTAGTTTAAAATGTTTTTGACAGATTTTACTTTTAGAAATTGAATTTTTGTTCACTAATGCACTGGTGACCTGGTAGAGGGCTTGTATGGTTAGGTGCTTCCAGAAACATGGCAGTAGCTTGAGATGACTATTTGTGCCATGGGCACCTATACTGAGACCGCCGCTGACACCGGATTTTCTCCGACACGAGTTCTTTAACGCTGATGTGTTAATATTTGACTCATATGTTCATGGGAGCCTTCACGACTGTTCGTCATCATTTCCTGACTAGCTACAAGAAGTGTTGCAGGGCTCTTTTGGTTACCAAAAATTAGGGTAACGAAATTCTCACATATACACCACCCTTTAAAAGATGTACGAAACTTACTTCTTGCTAAATATTATAAAAGAGAGCCGCGCTGGGAGGAACGAAAGACACTATTTAGCAATTCTTGTCTCAAAACTTGTGAAAAGCTATGACATAATGATAACAACCACAAAAAATTGTCCAGTGTTTCTTGACCAAAAGTCATTCAGCTAGTCTGATTTCTTTAGTTGCTTACCTCCCATGAAGCAGAGACAATAAAGGCAGGAACTCAGTGCAAAAACCAGAAAGCATGGTAGCTGTAAAAAAGAAGAAAAAAGAGAAAATAATGTGAATAAGGCTTTCACACAGATATTTAGTTAAGATGGATGAGCACAAGGTATGAAGAACATAGTGGTGGCAACTGTGACAGCTGTATGTTTATGCAACAAAATATACACTTGCTGCTTCTTTCAGACCTAATTTTGCAAAGAAGTAAAATCAACTCAGCTCCAAATGCTGATGACTCTGACTATGGAGAGACAAAAAAATTCACTGACGATTATAAGACTGCAATGCAAAATGTGGGCTTAGCTGTTTATGTGTTCAACTCCGCAATACATGAGGCAAAAATAACTTGAAATAAAGATGGGCACTCAAATCTAGGCAGCAGCAAGGAGCTTCTGCTTCTGCGGCGTGAATGGAAGGGTCCTCTCGGTGGTAATGTCAAGCTTCTGCTTCAGCAACATGACTGGAAGGGTGCAACTCAGAGAGGCAGGGCTTAGCTGGCTCTTCAGCCAGGGGTGTAGTCATGGGGGGTAGGGCTTATGGGGCTCGTTCACAGTTTGGCCCTTGTTAAGACAACATTGAAGAAACTCTTAGGAGAAAGAGCACCCACATCCTCAAAAAAAAACTGGCAAGCCATGTGCAAGACTAAAATGGCACAGAACTGGCTACTCTACTGCCATCTGTACCAGCAGCAGCCCAAATGAAGGTAGGGTGACAGGGCAAAAAGTGACCCCTTTCTGTGGAGAATGCCCTGGCAAGCCGCTCATGTGTTTCCTGTGCCTTAATTCTAAGCACGAGTAAGCTGAGAAGCAAGCTAGCTTCATCTGTACTATAAGCAGAACTTAGAGCATGGTTAACATTCCTGCTAAATTTTATCTTTTATTTAACTAATAAATATTTATGTCACTGGAACCGACTTCTAGTGTTTTCTGTTGGCGAGCATTTCGTAGTTCGACATAGGTTCAAGCAAAAAAATGTTGAAAACAGCTTTGTGTCTTCCAAATAAATGCGCAAATGGAAGTCGCAAAGGTGACAGTGATACCCTTTAGAGAGGGAGTAAAAAAAGGCATTGCTGTGTGACCAACCAGTATGTCACGACATATCTGGGGGAGTATAGCGCAGTGAACTTTTTAATACCATGGTCCTCTAGAGGGCCATATTTCGTTTTCTAATCCTTTACAATTACGCTATATTGTAAAGGTCGTCGTAAAAAAACTAAAATCATGGTAGCCCCGATACATAGAAGTCCGTTTCAGCAAATGTGTGCAGCCACATATCAACCATTTGGTGGGGACAGCAACCATTGTTAAAGCTGTCATATAGAGATGAAAGTGCGACAGCGCGACAATTGGGAGCCGGTTTGACGAAGGTTTGCGACCCTGGTGACAGGTGTAGCTCGACCATCGGGCATCGTTTCAGGAATCTTCGTGGTCGCCTGCGCATCACGTCGCCGTGAGCTGTTCTTTTGTATATAGGAGCAAGTGCGAGCGAGGTGGAGAGATGAGGCCAACGTTAATGTCGACGGGTTGGCATCATCCTGTATGTTCGTTTTGTGTATGTGTTTTTTTTAGTTGCAGCGTTTTTGCCACCGAGCCCTCTCGCCTCCGGCCAAGTGTGCAATAAACGGAATGGGAGAGGGGCAGGTAGGAGTGCCAAGCGTGAAAACAGTTGTAATGTGCCGTCAGGGATTTTAGGGCAGAGCAACCAAGGGTTAAAATGTGGCCTCTCGTCCCTGTCAGAAGAGGTGGAAGGAGTGGGAAGGCTGGACGTTAGAGAGGTTGGTGTGGATAGTGTAGAGAGGACATCTAGTGCTAGCCCACGTAGTAATTCTGGTCATAAGAGCAGTGCTATTCACTAGTCGGCTCTGCCAAATGGAAACGACAGTTCCACCTAAGTTCTGCCAACTGAGCTACTATCTGCAATTATGTATATCTCGTTCAGCAGTGGTGTGCACAATTGTGTACTTGTTTTTGGGAATTTGCTTATTGGCAGTTCAGTGGACAAGCGGCTAAGAAAATGCAAGAAACACTGAGCCTTGGATAAATTGATGTATTCAGTGTGTGATCAGCTTGCTACAGTGTGCTGCGTATTCGTGCAGACAATTTTGAGAAGGCATTGCCATATTCGACGAGTGGTTTGATGTGGGACGTTCTGGGAGCGACATCAAAAATATGATTTTTGTTTGTTCATAATGAACTCTGCCAATAACAAACACCACCATCGTTTGAAGTCTGACTTCTGATTCATTTTATGACAAAATAAAGGCTGACTGGCCTTAGAATAAAGTTGCATTGAATTATGCTCTAAATACATTTATTTACTGGACAATGAACATTTCAACGTATAACCGAGTTTTCTTTCTTGCCACTAAATATGCAGTGCTACGGAAATTCTGTATGTAGAGTTGATATATACATAAAAACTTTATCACAATTAGTGCCTGAAGGGGATTTACGCCTTGTATATAAAGTCAAATTGTGTTTGCGTGAGAAAGAGGTTGATCTCCATCCTTGAAGTAGAAACAACGTAACGAGAGACAGGCAATAGGGAAAGGGCTTCCACCCTGTCCTACTTCACAGCTGCTACATCAGATGGGGAGCTCTGCTCCACGGGGAAGAAAAGAAGTAGGAAGAAGGAGAAGGTGTGAACCGAGTATAAGTTCATCACCTTCTGCCAAATTACTAATATACTGAATCCTTATCCCAGAGACAACAGTGGCACAGCAGTAAGGGACTCACATCCGAATCAGTGATGAAGGGCAAAAATTGAATATGAAATGAAGTGTTAGATGAAATTTCCCCAAGGTTTTTTGAAATTGAGCCAGCCAAGTGGTTATGTCATGTTGGTCTAATGCATAAGTGTCATTTTGAACTTACCACCCAGTACTTTCTATCCCTGCTAACTGCAAGTGGACATGAAAGAGATGCCCCTTCACCTTCTTGGACCCGGTAGTTTCCTAGGAATAGATCAATGGCATCCTGCAATGCAAAGGATTTCATGTTCACCAATGTATATGGAACAGAAAAAGCATGCTTCCTGCAAAAGGCAGATGATGTATCAGCACAAATGGAACATACCTGCCTGAAGCCATCATTGAAATTGTTCTTGATGTAGCGAACAGCAGAGTTGTAGCCATCTCTGAAAGCTCCAAGGATGGTCCGTTTCCCAGTCCTTGAAAGAGACATGGTAGATCATAGAAATTGCAATCAAGACATGATACTTAGTTTGTTTTCAGGTTTTGTAAATTGTTAAACTCAGGGGTAAGAACAGGTAAAAATCTGGTGCTATTTTTCACAGTAATAGCCAGCAATGATGATGAAATAAACTCCTTATTTGCTGGCAGGTTTATGGGGAGGGCCAACCCTGACTAGACAGCATCTTGGGGCCCATGGGCTATGGCGGCATTGATGGCCTCCTGTACAGCCTATTTCCGTTTGATGGGCGCCAAGCTGTGCAGCACAGTGGCCCATCCTCCTACAGCTGCCATTCTGGCCCACTGGGCCACTTCCACGTAGGCTCCCAGAATATGAATCACTGTCTGCCCTGCTTTTACAGAATTTGAAGTTTTTTAATTAATGATCGAGGAGAAACAGGACTTTTTTTGTGTGTGTGGAACCATTTCAAAATACTGGTTAAATTTATAAAACATAAATCCATGAATGAGAGCCATCTAGCGTACACAGCACTGCACACAACTTGAAGAATAAACTATGCATCACTGTCGTTCACTTCACCCAATCGGATTTAACTTCATTGTCCTGAGGCAGGGTAGCTGGAGCATCATCAGCAGCAGCAGCAGCCTGTCTTACGTTGACTCGACGATGAAAACCTCTAATGCTCTCCATCCTTTCCTGTCCTGCACAAGCTGATTCCATTTGACGCCTGCGAATTTCTTAAGTTCGCCATCCCATCTTGCTCTCTGTCGTCCATGGCTATGCTTCCCCTCTCTTCAAACTCATTCCGTTGTTCTAACTGTCTGTCAGCTATCTAGCCTTCTCATCATGTGGCCTGCCTACGTCCACTTTTTCTTGTTAACGTCAATTATTATGTCAGCTACCTCTGTCTGTTCCTTGAACCACTCAGCTGTCTTCCTATTTAATGTAATGCCTATCATTTTTTTGTTCCATACGCACTGCAAACTCTGTATGTAAAAATATAGTTGGCATGTGGTTTAGGAAACCAGGAAGACATCACTTTTAACCAGATTTTCCTAAAACATGTTCAGGTTGTAATAATTGGGTAAGAGAGGGCTTTACGTGAAAGCGAATAAGCCTAATTATACTACATGCTACATCATAGAATGTCCCCACCAATAATGCTTTTACAGTGAAATAAGAAAATATAGAATTCATATACAATATGACTGAGCATAAGGACATCTCTTTTCTCTGCCCCGCCATAGTAGCATAGTGGCTATGGTACTCAGCTGCTGATATGAAGGTCGCTGGATCGAATCCCAGCCGCAGCGGCTGCATTTCGATGGAGGCAAAATGTCGAGGCCAATGTACTGCGCAACGTCAGATCACTTTAAACAACCCCAGGTGGCCAAATTTCTGGAGCCCTCCACTAAGTTCCAAAATTCCAATGCTAAATTCCAATGCACAAGAGTCACTACAGTCGTTTCTCTACCTTCTTGAAACACAATCATTTCAATAACTTTCACCACACTATCCCCTTATTTTGGTAGGGAACATGTTGACATTGACCGGCAGGCAGCAGCAATCCTAGCACAGCTGATTGCAGGTGCATGTCTTGTTTCAAGCTCCAAGTGGGAGAAGTGCTCCTATCTGTCCATGGTCAAGAGCACTGTTTTTGCACAGTGAAGAACACACCGTCAAGTACACAGTTGAAATGGACAGGCCTGGCCACGGCAAAACTTTGCACCGATGATTTTACACCTAAAGTTGAGTGCCCTCACGGAAAAAAAATCTAAAAATGCCTACCATAACATTAATACATCTGGTGTTACATGCGGTACAAGATATACCTTCGAAGTGATTGTACCAGCAACTGTGAATGACTAAAAACACCAGCCATGCATATGCAACGAAATTTATGAAATGGGTCATTTATTTCACACACTGTTTCCAATTGCAGTTTCGCTTTCAAGCTGGTGGACTTGCTAAAGACGGCCATAATGGCGTCAAGACGGCTACCACGATGAGACCCACATGTGGTAGTATCACTTGTACACAGCACAGCTCCTTTACCGTGATTGTATGCAGACGATATATTTTCAACACACCACTTTCTTTGTTTGCCTCTGTCTATGAATTGAGATCAGATAATGAACATGCACTCATGCTCGCTAACATGCTCTGGTGCGCACCTGCTTCAACAAAGCAACATCATCAATGTTCAAACAGGGGAAGACTGAACACAGACAACAAAAAAACTAGAAACAGCAAAAAATTAAAATCCTTTACAGAACAAAAAGAAAAGCAATAATTATTATGTTTTGTTTTATGCTATGTAGCCAACAAAAGTTTTTATTTGTGTGGACTACATACAGGAGCATAGTTTCAAAAATGTATAATTTGGCTCCATAGCTTGGGCTTTGCTGCTGCAGGAAGTTGTTGCCAGGTGGAGTACATTTTTACTGGACCCACATTGTATATGTTGCAGGAACAATCTAGGTCCACATGTGTGTTTACGCCATCAGGACAGTCTTAATAACTACAAAAATAGTAATGCTGGCCTTATATAGATCAAGCACTGCATCATGAAATGGACTGAAAATATTTGCCACAAATTGATTGGCTGATTGCTACTGAGTGCTAGCGCGATTTTATCTGCCTTGCCTTGTATAGTCAGTCTTGAGGGCTCCAGTGCCTGCATACTGGATGCTGCAGAAGTCACCATTGTCTGCCCAGACTGCAATATTAAAATTAATTAATGGAGTAACAAGCTTTGAAGCTTAGCAAAACTAGCTTTTTCTTTACCATTCTTGTACAGGGCCTCAAAAGCAGGATGCTGCTTTATGGTCTCTCCAGGTACAAGGATACCCATTCGCTAGAGAGAAAGGAGGCATGTTTAGAAACAAACCTGTAAAGACAATAACAACACTGCTTCTTCCAAATTGATTCCAAATGAAATAACAGCATTTTCACAGATGACATTCCAATTACACCAAGGTTTTAAAAGATGCTGTAGTAGCCAATGATGCTCAGATAAGCACCCCTCTTTACTTCTATGTAGTTCTGACACCAATTTTTTACACAACTTGCTTTAGACCAGCACAATGCGTTGGCAGGCTAGTTGGTGTGGATCCATAGCCCAAAATCACAACACAAGACAGACGACAGGATGAAGTGTCTTGTATTAAAAAGTATTATCGATTTATTTAGACCATATAACACTTTTAACTTGTGAAATAATGCAGCATGCACGGGCAGTGATGACAAAGTCAAGCTCCAAAGCACAGGAACCATTAATATAGCTTGCCACAATGCAGCTCAAAAAATATGCATCAAGTAAGCCATGGCAAGGTCCTTCAGATTATGCTTTTTGCTGTGTGAGCAAAGATAGTGCGAATAATTTTCTTTATAATGGTTTTTCCAGTGTGAACCAAAGTAAAGGGGAAGAGGGTCAATAACTTATTGGCAAACTTTAGAAGCACTAGTATCTTTAGATAAGTTCATGCAGCCTTCAACAGCAAATTTTTGTTAAACATGTAAGGGCTTTAGCTTTCTGCGATCCCACGAAAAATCGTGAAATTCATGTTTTTTCGCGAGTCTCGCTTTTGGAAACCACGGAAGGACGCCATTTCCCCCATTCACTTGCACAGGTTTCAGGCATGCAAAGTGTCAACGAAGCCATCTTCCTCGCGTAAAATAACTAGGAAATGTGCGAATATCTGAAACTTCGAATATGAATAGAATATTTTTTTTATTTAAAGCACAATCGATTAAAAAATATTTTCTCAGCGGAAGATCACTAATACTCGGCTTGTGTGGATATTTGAACGAAGATTGCAGTATTGCAATTTTCATCAAGATGAATTTAATTGCCAAAATTTTAAAGTATTTAAAATGAACAAGAGACATCTTTCCGCGTGTAACTTGCCTATAAAGGTGGTTTCACTGCAGCATTAGTATTTATGCCGTGAAACTTCCTTTTCAGGGAAACTCTCCACTGCCGTGAAGACACACTTCATGGGGAAATTAGTACTTGTACCCCTATTAAATTTTCTTAATAATGCCTTGGAGAAAACTACATATGTTTACACTGATTGAGCATAGTAGATTTTAAAACATAGCATTACCACAACTATTAAAAATCCTACTACTACATTCTATTTTGGTTATACTAATTACAATTCACTGTAACTTTGTCTCAAACCAAAAAAGCCTAGTCTTCAGATTCATTTTTTGTGTTATTAGCGCTTGGAAAACCAAAATTTTATTGAATGTGCAGCAGCTACTGTGCGTCACGCTTTTTTGCCTGTATAGAGTGAAGCATGTTTCTTACTGCATGTCACATTTTGTGATATGAAGGTAAACTAAGCCACTCAATAATGATAACTGAGTAAAATTTAATGTTTAGAGATAAACAAGACTATGTGTGAGCATAACAATACATCCTAGCACAGTGCTTTCAATTACCTTTAAATACCTATCCATGCACATGAACTTGTTTAACACAGAGATCATTCAATTATGGTGGTGATGTGTCCCAAAAGTGTCATAAGCATCATCTGGCACTCTGCCATAATAGCTCCCTTAAGTTTTAAATAACACAGGTATGTTTGCAGCCTGAAACTGCTTATTAAATAAACTGCTACATGTACTTTATGCCTTTTCAGTGATGCCGCCAAATTTTGCAGATTCCTCTATCTGGATTTGCCGAATTTCAAAATTTCCACAGCATAAAGTTAGGGGCCCTATACATGTGCAATTAGGGCAAGATTCACCCTGGCAGTGTCACCCTGCGTCGCTGCCAACCAAGGCAGCAAAAGTAGAATATATTTTATAAC
Organism: Hyalomma asiaticum; assembly: GCA_013339685.2. Taxonomy (NCBI): domain Eukaryota; kingdom Metazoa; phylum Arthropoda; class Arachnida; order Ixodida; family Ixodidae; genus Hyalomma; species Hyalomma asiaticum. The sequence goes on from CM023481.1 coordinate 280,818,249, forward strand.
AGGCACAAAACTAGACAGTAAAGAATAGCACTCAACTGCAATAGACAAAAGCACAGCTGCCACAAGTGGAAAATGAATTGTTTTGAATACTTTCATTTCCCTTCACCTTATTATTTGCACTGTTCAATTAAACATAAAAATTACCTTCCTTTTTTTCATGTTTTTGCTGTCAGTTACTTCATATGATGAATTAATCAGTGTTGTTATGAGGACCAAGTAGAAGCACTCTCTCAAACATTTTTATCTAGAATTTTTACGTGAAGTCTGATTGAAGTGTTCTGCAGATAAATGACTAATAAATGCACAATTTCATGGGCCCTTACAGCAAAATGCAAAATACAAAAATATCTGCATAGCCAATGGTTTCATTTTCCCTTAAAACACCTAGAAAAATTAAAGTTTATATATGCAGACTTTGATGAAATTTGTAACTGAGCAGGTGCCCATGTGTTATTCAAGAAATCTAGTCCCCCATAAATGTGAAAAACCAAAATACAGGTTCTCTCCAAAAATAGCTGGACCACCCATGCACACTGAACAAGATTTACAATCACTCTGTGCTGTAGTATGTCAGCAGTAATGAAACGTAATGCCAGCAGGTCTGCTAAAACACTAATTGGTCAATGTGCTTGTTAAGTTCATACTGTTCTAAAACAAAGTGCATGTGGTTGTCTGACTTGATGACACGGCACATCTTGAAGGATTTCTCATTTGTTGAACATATGATACTGAAACTGTAGTGAGTCAGGTTTTTGATACTTGAAATTTTATGTCTGTCTGTCTGTCTGTCTATCTATCTATCTATCTATCTATCTATCTATCTATATCTATCTATCTATCTATCTATCTATCTATCTATCTATCTATCTATCATCCATCCATCCATCCATCCGCCTACATCTCGGTGCTCCTTCGGCCGTCTTGCTCACCTGGTATTTTGGAGGTAGGGTATAAATATATGAAGAATTTGAATAACTGCACAAAGTGATATACTCGTCATATACGTCACAATTAACGACATGTGAAATTCCGGGGCTATGGCAAATAGACATGAAAGGCCGCAACTGCACGGATCAAACCCGCGACTTTGAATGGCGCCCCAAGTTTTCTGAACTTCACTCCGGAGCACTGCCTCTAGGATCGGCACACATTTCTCTGTTTGCGGCTGACACACACAACTCGCAACTCCAGAAAAAGTGGTTCATCTGGCAACATTGCTGAGAAAAACAAAGATGGCTTCTATATCCAGGGTCACGGCCGCGCTTCCGCTTAGCGCTGTGCTAAAGTTTCTTCATTGCGGGTTCGAATCACGATGCTTCGTCGAATGCGAAAGGGTTCTTGCAGCCGAACATCCGATATTAATTGGTCTAAAAGATTTGAGCGGCGAAACAGCGGAAAAAATTGCGCTGTGCGTTCAAACGTCGCACTTGTTCGGAGACCCGGCCGCATCAGAGTTTCTTAAGGATAAAGAGCCTTTCCAGCGAGCCTGAAGTTGGAGAAGGCAGGTACGTGTTCATGCGTAGCAGGCCTTTCCGAAAGATGCAAGCACTTGTGCGCGGCATTGCTCCATTGAGTACAAATGCGTCACTTATAAACGTGTGAAGAGAGTGCAGTTGTACGCGCAGTGCCGGAAGACAAACTTAGAGGCGCGGTGAACAGGTCGAGGGCTCAAAAGTTGCAACGAGCGTAATAAATTCTGAATTGTCACCAGATGAACTCGAAATACAAACGCGCTACGTTAAACGATCACGCATTACCTCCATAACCACCAAACAAATTACGAGGCGCAGCACGCGCATGGGACGAAGGCGGTGAACGAAGGCAAGCGCTCGCTTTATATCTACTTACTACAATACATGCGGACAAAAGTACACACGTCAGCAATAATGTTACCGCGGTTCAAGTTGAGCATAGACACACTCAGAAAACGTTACACGTATACACGTATAAACGATGTCGCTATTTTGTTCACGCGCTTGCCTAAACTAAACTACACTCCGGCTCTTCGAAAAGCGCGCATGATAACGCACGCACACACGATCTGTGTACTCACCGGGGAGGAAGAAATCGTCGCGAGTGAAGTGCCTGGACCAAACTAGCATAGTTCCCGTCACCTTCTTGCCGATGCGCAAGTTCCTAATCCATGTTGCTCTGCGCGAAGCGTCGTCTGCTTCTTTGGGTAACCGACTAAACGACATGTTCCTGGCTTTGCATCGCTATCACACGCACTGAGGCACGCAACAAAAGTCTTTTGATGAGGATTCTTTCTTTTTCGGGATGCTTCGAGGCGGCATGGCGTCGATTAAGGAACTACAGAGCTGTTTTACAGCGCACGGTAATGCGATACCATGCCGCGTTCCGTGGTCGACCTTGGATCGGCTGGTTCCAGGAGCGTCCGCTCGGTGGCGAGCATTTAGATGGAGTCGCGAATAGCCAGCTCAAAGAGCTCGGTTTTTAAGACAGGAAATACTGTTCGTGGTAGGTTGCGATTGAAATGTAGGCATAGCAAGCACATAGACACACATGCAACCTACCAAGCTTCAGGGCAGTATCGAATATTTGGTATGCTCCTTGTACAACTCTGCTCGATTCCGTAGGAATACTTCAACGAACGATGCTTACAACAACACATCAAGGCCCCATATAGTGCATTTTCCTTTGACAAAACAGATGCCTGTGCTTTGGACTAATGTGACTTCCAACTTTGCATCGTACCATGGTGCTGCTGACGTTACTCATTAGCCCATGTTAAGCATAATCATGAATGGGTGCATGCGCTTTGCACAAAAAAACTTGATCCTGCTTGTACACAGATGGACTGAGTGCCAAACAATTCGTCATAGGCAATTTCCTCACTCACTGCTTCACATGACACCGATTCTGGAATCACAGTGTGTGCGATCTGCAGGACTTTTTAGCATTGAATCAAATAGCTCTCATACGGTTCACACTGTTAGCTGTACAAAGAAGTATACAAAAGAGAAGTGAAAATGATGTAGCACTCATCAAAACAAATGGCGACAGTGGTGCAAAACATGTTATTTAATAGATCACGATAGAAATAATATACTCAAGAAGACCCCCTTTTTCAGTTGAAACATAATTACCAGCACTCAAATTTTGCTCAGACATGGTATTCCGCAGTGGACACACTTTTTTACTGAGCAGTACTTCAGATTCTAACCAGATTATATAGGTATATTCTGGCACAATTTGACATAAAATAATACTTAACACTGACACCGTTGGCCCATCAAATCAAGTGATTTCATCTCTGAACCACTGCAGGTTTTGCGTTATATACTTATGTGGCAGAAAGCACATGTAGCCGCAAAACATCTAGAGCTAGTAACCAGAAGTTGACAGTTTTTTTCAAACAAGAGAAGTACACCAAGGTGATTTTTGGTAATGAAATAGTGTCCTCCACCATGCTTCATGGAGAGGTATGTGACGAGGAGGGTTGAGTGAAATTCCTCGTTTGCCTACAAGCACAGGGTGGCTTATGAGCTCTTTACTGACAAAAAGGCCGTGCATTATTAAAGAACTATGTAGTATCTCATTCACTTGTGGCATTACAGTTAACGTCCGATTTCCTGGACTCCCAAGGGACTGCGAGAACGTCCGGAAATTTGGGCAATCTGGGAAAATAAATGCACTACTTTTTAATATGTATTTTTCGAACTGGGGAGTGTTTGTGTGAATGTGTAAAAAAAGGAAGGGGGTTCACACAAATCAGCTAATGCAACAATGACCTCTCTGTGAAAAGAGCAGCTTACTTTAAAAAAAAAAAAAAATGTCCGGCAACTGGCTTTTAATGTGACCGGTGCTGTCTCATGCTGGGTAAATATTGCTTTCGTGAGAAAAAAAAAAATCACTTATTTTATGCAGCATTCCGCTTGCTCGCAATGATGCCTATTGCATGCTAACAGTGTCATCAGCGCTCACGTCAATTCTGAGCCCGTTGGCTCTGCAGGTGCTGGCTGTTCATTCCCAGTGTTTGAGTAGTCCTTATCTTCCGACAGATAATTTTTCAAGACCTCTGTCGCCAAATCCTTCAAAAACTATCCCAGCTGTAATTGAAACACCAGCGGAGCGAAGGTAATTGAACACAGCGTGCACGGAATGACGATCACACAAGCTATTGTTCTCTGCAAGCGAAAGAGCCATCATGACGTCATGTGCAAAGCCCGCCTAGCGAAAAACTGCTGCGGAGCGTCTCTGTATTACTGCCTTACACGAGTTTGCAAGTGTGCCAACGGTAGGCATAAGATCAGCAGTGTAACTTTTCGCGCTGTCTGGGCACAGCTCACAACGGATTGGCGTGCACTGGTTTGAGCTATGGGTTTCGATATGGTCCGGTGGCCATGGTTGTTACGGCTGGCAGTGTTAGAGTAGGGGTTTGAGGATGCAGATAATCAAATTGGCGACACTGATGGCTGCTTCAGGTCTGGGATTAGCAGTAAGAAGTCCAGAAAATCAGACAGCAAAGGACACAGGCATCTGAAATTTCGGCCATTTTTATACACTGACTCTTTATACATATACATTTTTTAACTTGATGGTGCTGTGAATGAGTCTGGGAAATCAGGCATGTATGGAATTTCAGGCGTCCGGGAAATCTGACGATGACTGTATTCGACTTGTATTTAGTGCTGTCTAAAAATTCACTGTTCCACATCTCTATTGAAGTAAAGTAGTGCAACTCTCAGAGGAGGAAATCAGCTAGGCAAACCAAGCAACTTTGACATGTCCTAACCGATTCGATAATTTATATACTATATTGTGCAGGCAAGTTGGCTAATGCGCACATTTCATAACCACAAGGAAAATGCTACAAGTAGGGGCGTGTAAATATTCAAGATTTCGAATAATTTTCAAATAGCATTTGCTATTCGATTCAATTTGCACTGAACTTTTACTAGTCGAACTATTTGAAGTTGGTAATAAAGGGAAAAAATACGCTACATGTCTTGTAAAAAGTGAACCATTCCCACATGTGGCACGCTTCACCACATAACATTTGTGTACTGCGAAAAGCTAACACTCGTGAACTGCGGCAAAGTTAGCTCAGCTTTCTGTTGCACAGTTCTCTGATAGACTGTCTGTCCTTCAGGACTTTGGAATGACACTGTGGGAGTACACTAGTCCTGCAATAAATTTTTTTGCCCATGTTTAGTAGCACATTTCTCTATAATTTGGCATAGTATTATTCAAAAAAATATTCGAAAATTATATGAAAAATACTCTATTCAATTCGCACTTGAACATAAATATTTAAATTTGCTTCACAATCAAAATTTTGCTATTTGCACAGCTCTAGCAACAAGCACTGTTCAACAGTTTACATTATACCTTCTGCTGAAGGTATTTACCTTATCATTCTTCAGTGTGGCAGAGGTTGACAAAACTGACAAAAAATAAAACTGTGCTCTTCAGTTAATAGCATTACAGAAATTCTGAAGACAGTGTTTGTTAGGCTGTTCAAAAGCTATTCATCAAGTTGACTATTTCCCATGGTAGAGTAAGGACAGAGCTAAAACTGCACATACATGACAGTATGGTGCTCACTCAGCAGGCGATGTACAAGGCAAATCAAGGTGGGAGAGACGCACCCCTCTTTGACAATGCCAAATGTTGAACTTTTTTTCATCATTTCTATTCATGTGAAGGCAGACGTGACTAATTTTTGGGACTGAGTTACTTCTGCAATAGTAATACAGCAAAAGATTCCTGTCCTCCAGCATTTTGACAGTCTAATAGGGACCTATATGGAACTCTGAATGCATTTTGTAAACTTATTCCAATACCTACAATCAATTTTGCTTGACGATTTAGATATGCAACAATGACAGACCTAGGCAAAGAACTTTTATTCGTCCCCACCCCCACCCTCTTTTGTTTCTGTGTAATTCATTATAGATACATCTTAAGGGCATGTTTTATTGCAGTTTAGCAAACATCAGATAACTAACACTTTACTGCATCCGAGAAAAATAAAGAAAGCTTGAGGACACCAAAGCGACTTTTTTAAGGATGATCAACCCTAGCTGGGCAAGATATTCTGAATTATTCAACATTTCCCATACAGCATTGCTTACACCAGTTGTACATTCTTAGCAACCAAATGAGAGATATGGCATTAAATGCACGAAGCTCCACATGATACAATATACACACATTTTACAATAGACAGGCCTACCAGAAGTTGCTGCTCTAGGCTACGCCTCGCAAGGAGCGACTGTACAACATTGGTCCGGTCCAAGCAGTCAATACAATTTGTGCGAAATACCCCAGTTTGTAGACAGGGTACTGAGCCATCATAAAGCATCATGAAATACCTGTAATGAAGCCATAATAACAATAACATTTTAATAAACAGATGAAATATAGAAAAAAAAATGCAGAATGACGAATTAAAAGCTTCACCTTTAAGAGTGCAACATTTATAAGGCCATCGGGGCCCTTTGCACCACCTTCTCATCAAACATTAATTAACACCTTTTCTTAGAGTGCTGGAACTATATTAGTTTCCTTGTAACAAAATTACATTTTATTGTACATCCGAATTACAGTCCAAGCTGTCATGTATGCAGGCTTTAGTTTAAAAGTCATTGTTTACTATTTTTCTGGCGGATTTTACTTTCAGAAATTCAATTTTGTTCATTAAAGCACTTGCACCATGGTAGAAGACTTGTGGGGTTGAGTGGTCCACAATACAATGGCAGTTCGAAATGATTATTTATTCTGTAGATGCCTATGGCAACGCCGAGGCTGGATTTTCTGTGACAAAGGCTCCTTAACCCTCTCGCATTAAAAGCTCACCCGAAATCATCTTGGTCATGAGAAATCCTGTCCATTAGTATGGAGAGGCGATCCCACTGCATCCTCCTGCATTCATGATGAAAGTCAAAGGCCTCATACCTGGGAAAGCAACAAGATGACAGTTAGCTAGCTTAAAGTTCATTCCAAAAACACTGAAAAACATGAAATTGTTTACTGCACGTGTGATAAGACCTTCTTTCACAGCAACTTGATGCACTTATATACAAGAAACATTAATAGCAGATATAAACAAAACTGCAAGAGAATCATGATTTTATTTGTAAAACATGTGAAAAAAAAAGAGAAGCAGAAACTCGTGAGAGCATGAATACATCAGAAAAAATAAAATGCTATGCTACACTATCACGCGACAAATCTACAAAGTCCAAATTCACACGAAGAAAAGCGTGAAACATGAGGATAAAGTTTCAAAGCAACATTGTGGCTGTGAATTATATTGCACTTCCAAGCTCAGGGTTAACTTTGATACAAATGGTGTTCGCTAAGGTGTAATAAATATTAGCTTTTGTATACCATTACCAATGAAGCCTGGCTGTCACAATTGGGAATCAAGAATGAAGACGTGTTTAGCAGCAGAACATAACAGCTACTGAGCCACTGTGGCACATCAGCAAAGGTGTAAAAGTGAGCAAATAAAATTTTTATACATTTGAATCAACTGCATTACAAATTACAAAGCGGCCGAGTATGAAGTACCACGGATAAGTTTGATACAGAGATGTCGAGCCTTAATTAATACACAGGCATTTAATTCTAAATGTTCCAGCCAGAATTAGGCTGTAATGTTTCCACATCGTTGCACATGATCAACATGCAAAGGCGTGTGATCGAGGCACAAGACTAAAGTAGTAGTTATTTCTCCAAACCCACTTTATTTTTGGGTTGTTGGCAACATTCACAACTTCTTGCAGCTGTCTTCCTAATGCCTTCTCAGGGCCCTTTTGGTCAATCTGTAAAAATTAAAGTGCAAAAAATATATGCATACATAAATTCCTGTCACAGTAGTTATAATAGCTTAATCAGAGAATGGCACAAAGTAGAGGGTGGGGCAGATCAAGGAGCAGACGTATACCTTAGTGGAAACCAAGAAGAAATAGGCATGGGCAGGGCATGTATGAGAAGGCAAGATTACTGATGATCATTAAAAGGGGACATAGCCTTTGAAAGTAGAAAAATCTCACCAAGTGCAATTTTTAGAAAACCACATATTTAGGCTCAGTCTATAATAAACTGCCTATTCAGTAATACTCAGTGGCCAATTCATAGTAGAACTACTTAAAATCATATATATAGCGAGCCACGGCAGCAACTGCACTGGCCAAGCATGTGCACCAAAACAGCCCAACTTCAAGTGAGTGCCATTCTCACTCACCATTCAACCGACTGGTGCCATTTTGGCTTTGTTTTGTTCATAAATTCCTGTACATTTTTGTACTGCCATCAACAAGAGTGGTGGTAGTGTGGCCGAAGCCCAATTCGCTTATGACTGAGAGCTCACAGGGGCTTTCAAGTTTCCTGCATTTCATATGCGAAGCCGCGCTTGGGCTAAGCATGCACTCCTCAGCAGAGGAATGTGCGACTGCCATTGGCTGCTGCACAGAGTGACGCGCTGGCCTCATCCAGCAGCTCCTCTGTGCATCGTCTGCTGCTGCTAGGCCTATTGCTTGCTTTGTTGCTGTTGCTTTTCATTATTGTGAAAAGAGAGAGAGAGAGGGTTGAGTGTAGAAAAAGAAAGCCATTGTGGAACTGATTACTTGCATATGGCTGCTAGGTTGTCAGATGCCAAAAGCTCTCCTCATGCTTGTGCCTGTGCAACACCTAATATCTCATCATCCTTGACACAATGATATCTAACCCTTGGAAAGGCAAGTACAACCATAATAAAATAGAGTGGCACGAGCTCGACTGAAGCTATTTTATTTTTGCGTTTGACTGCAAGCTGAAAACAGTGCAATTACGGCTGGTAACGACACATGCATCATAGTCCAGTGCACACAGTGCTGAAACTACATTTCAGAGCAAAATTCGCACAATATATGCACCCAACTTCGCTCCTAAGATTTGTCAATCATTGCCGTGGTTTATATGTGTAAGACTGAGGTACTTTTGGTGCAAGAGCATTAGATCCACTGGGGCACAAATGCATAGAGACAGCATGGGAGTTCATTCAAGCATGGTATGTCACAGGTTACAGCCAAATGAAAGTGTCTTAGTCACTCACTGTGCAAAGCGACTGGCACTGACCATCTCATTGTCGCCTCATATTCTAGTTACATAAGGAGGTACCGTTTTAAAGCAGTTTTAATGCAATAACGCCTTTCAAAGCAAGATGATGCAGGAAAAGCAGATTGGCACAGCATGGCCTAAATGGTGTAGCACTTCCAACTCTGCAACCACAAAATACATACTGATTTAGCATCTAATGTCAGAATGCCAACTGTGTCTTATACGGTGATACACTTTCACAATGTAAAAAACAACCCAGTTTAGCACCTGATGTCGTGATTTTAAAATATGTCTCTACACACATCTACACACACCTGCATACAGTGGATGCCGAGGCAAAGAAGAAAATTGAATGATTTCTGGGGTTTTATGTCCGAAAACCACACTACGATTATGAGAGACGCCGGAGTGGAGGGCTCCAGAAATTTCGGCCACCTGGGGTTCTTTTTAACACGCACTGACATCGCATAACACACGGGCCTGAACATTTCGCCTCCACTGAAAGCAGCCGCCATGGCTGGGACTGAGGTAAAGAAAAAAGGACATATAGTAACAATGTATGAGAAACTGCTTTCAAGCATTAAGCTAAAACTAAGAAAGCAGTGCCCACTTCTGTCCATTTTTGTATGCTGCACACGAATGTGACATGACAGCAGGATTTCTCTTCGACGACCAATGGACAGCATTAAAGGTGGCAACACTGGTGTTACAAAGGCACTTGGCAGTGCCTCTTTGCTAATGACAGCAACAAACAAACATATGATGTAAATTCAGGAACACATGATGCAGAGTCCTGAATGTGCTTTATTCCCTACCATGTCTCACCTGTATTTTCAAACAGTAAGCAAAGGGCTAGAAGAAGAAAGATGGCAAAATGGATGCCCAGAGAATACCTCTACATCACTAAATTTTCTTTTGTTACCACATTAAACTTGCAAGAAGCAAGTAAATGCTCTCTCATTGCCTTATAACAGGCTACAGCCAGTGATAAACATGCCACAGCCACTGAGACTTTTGAAGTGGCTGGAACAGCTTAAGTGAATGACCTCTTTCAGAGGTCTGTGTCAAGAAAAAAGCTTTTCTACCCATTACGTTAATAGATGCCACATGCATCTAATGAAGCTGTGACATCATGGGAACAAATTAGGTGAGCCACTCTTGCTTATATTTTGCTGCTATTTAACCACTAAGATATAAAATTACCGAAGACTGAGCAGTCCATCGACCTTTTCCTCAATTTAATTTGAACAAAAAAGCAGTCATCATTCACTGATCTCCCAGCAAATTGAAAAGTGTACCTTCCTGGCTATGTTCAGAATGTTCATTGAAGTGCTTGTGCGTCTGCTTTCAGTTTTATCGCAATTGTGGGAAATATGTGCAACGTTTTGAGAATGCATCACATCAGCATGTGACTACAAGTGATTTGTATTGGTGGTAGCCTACATTCAGCACTCTTTGGACCATATATCATTTTGATTTTCACATTCTCCTTTTTCTCAATGGTAAGTACCACATGCTCAGCAGCTGTGTCAAAAATATTGAATTTCTCAGACTATTTTGTAAAACACTGAAGTGTTTGCTGTTGAATAATTCATTGCTGAGATGGGTATCAAACATGAGCCTGGAAATATTCCTTTGCTTTAGCCACCCAAGATGAGAGATAGAAATCAATTTTTATTTTCTAAAACAGCATTTCAGCTCGAAATCCACATCCCCTTAGGTAAGAAAATTCCTTATCCAAAAGACTCTTGGGCTTGGGCAACTTCCATGGCCCAGACAGCAAGAGTATTAAAAGTTCATTGAATCTAACTTTCTTAGTCATGTATATATCTATGCAAGTTAATAATCCTGCTGCCCGTCTGAAGAATTAAATACCAATAATATTAGCGATTTACATTGTTAAGTTTTGCAAATAAAATACAGTCAAACACGGATACAGTTAAACCTGCTTATAATGAACCTCCATATAACGAATTCCTGGATATAACAAAGTTTTTCTATTCCCCGCCATTACTCCATAGAAGTACATGCATTTGAGACCTCTAAGTAATGAAGTGGCAGCAGGAGACTTCCTCGAAATAATGAATTTTCTCCGCCGACAACCTAGAGATTTTAACCCCAAATTGTGTCACTTTTGCGCGAGCAGCAACCCAAAGAACCTTCCCTGCTGTGACAGAATGCGAAGCGGTGGCATCACGCTTGGACCGCTCAAAGGCCTGGCGGCTGCGAAGCGAGAGCGAGCGCACGTGTGTGTGCGAGTTGCGCCAGGCGGGCCTGCATCCTTCGACCTGGCGATTTTGCCGCCGCGGGCTGCAGCTGGCTTAGCCCGCCAAGACTGCACCCTCGTTTTCCAGTTAATGTTGCCAAGCCGCGCCAGCTTAAAAGAGAAAGAGAAAAAAAAAAATGAGTTCTTTGTTTTGTTTTTTTTCAACGTGCTGACAGCGCCACTCTATAGTTACTGCGCAAGTCTCTGCACTTCAGCTCAATGTTTTTGAGCTTGCAGGTGGTATGATGGGCCAAGCAGTTGTCCATAAGAAGGCAAGCGCGACGCCCCGACTTGCCCAGCTCGACGTCCCACGCTTGCAGCTATTCTGTGAACAGCTGACGCGTCATCCACGCCTTCTTGTTCGAGGCGTAGCGAATGGGAAGCTGCTTAGAGTTTTTGAAACAGCGCAGTGCTCTTGCTTTCCCGATCGCAAAGAGCTGGAGCTTCCCAGACCCATCCATGTTGGATGCCAGCAGAACGCTCACGCGGACTTTGCTCATTTTGCTGCCGTGACACGTGCTACCCCGGATGTCGAGAGTCTTGCTTGGCAGCATTTGCCAAAATAGACCGGAGTCAGTCTCAGGGGTATGAGCATTGTGTTGCTGCTTGTGGCCGGGCATATACGGGACGTGGAAAGCGCGGGGGCCCCGTTGCCGGCCTCAAACATTGTGGAATGTGGTTCGGGTTTGTGAGAAAGCCCAAAGCCACGTGGCGGACATGCTAGCAGGTGGTGACCATTGTGGAAGTTCTTTGTACAGCTGGACATGGGCTAACTGGTAACTGGAATGCGGTTTGACGGGTGGTAGACAGCATGTCCAGGAATGTCTAAAGTCGCCACCTGCCTAGGCTGGCGCCCTACCCCGCGGAGCGGTGGCTACCTTATTGTTTGCGGGTTGTGGGCAGCAAGCGTACCCACTGTATTGTTCACAGTTTTCTTTTGTTAGTACAACGGAGTGTCGATCGCCGTTTGTGATTGGCTGTCGGTGATGCAGAGGCGGAGCAACCAGGGTACATAAGGTGGCTCCTCTTCCCTGGCAAAGGAGCGGAGGTTCAGGCTTCAGCCTGGACAGACGCTTTTTGGCGCAGTGGAATAAAACGTTCTCTTCACCGGCCTGTGACTCTCACTTCGTGCTGCCAGCGTGTACTCGGGTCACCGAGGGGCGCCGACAACGGACCTTTTCTTACTTTAACTGGCGCAGTCGACTCCAGGTTCGGACAGCCCGCAGCGAAGGAGACGTTTGCAGCTCGGTGGAGGTGAGCTGCCGTCGTCGTCACCACTGCGCCGACATTGAAGAATTCGGGCGCCACCGCAAGAACGGCACGAGAAGTGCCCAACGTCCAGCTTCCGAACGAGTGAAGGTGCTGGAATACCTCGTGGGCGAAGAGGAAGCTGCCTGAAGACGCCCGCAGCGGAGTCGTCGCGCGCACGGTCGGGCAAGGACGAGGCAAGGTACGGCTGCAAGCGGCGGACGCGTGGTCAGCACTTTGGTGAGGGGAGCCGCAGCGAAAAGGTAGCGGCGGTAGCACAAAGCCTGGGCGCCGTGAATGAGGTGACGTTGTTGAAACACCGGAAAGGAACTTTGTGCCGCGCGGCAACAGTGCTGCTGTGCGGGTAGGTGACCTTGCAGTTCATCGGCACGCCGAGAGTTGGAGCCAACCATTGTGAGCCTGGACGCTTGCGAGACGAGGCTTCGACGAGGACAGCAAGCCAAGGAGACAGGGTGCAACCGGCAACGAGCGTCGCTGCAGGTGAGACCCATTTCGTGCTTTCAGTTGGTTCTCGAGTGAATGCAGTTGCGTTCCGGCACTCTCTGGGAGCGTGGAAATATGGATGATAGTGCTCGTGTGTTGACAGGGCTCGTGTGTTGATACGACCAGTCATAAGATGGGTCGTGCAGATGAGCTGAAGCTCGAAATCGAAGCTCTTAAGCTTCAGCTCGAGGTAGAAAAGCTGAAGACTGCGCGATTTCTGCAGAATGCAGTACAAGCACGGAGCGAAACGAGCGGGTTAGGCAGGTACGCCAAAGATTTAAAGGCCGTTCTTGTCCCCATGCCCGCTGATCACACCATGGTCCCCGCATGGTTTAAAATGGCTGACATGCTGCTAAAGATGCTGGGAGTACCAGAGGAAATGCAAGGCACTCTCATACTGCCTTTCCTCACCGAGAAGGTCAGGACGTCATTGAGTGGCACTTGTTCCTATGAGGAACTTAAGGAAAAGGTGCTCAAGGAGTTAAAACTGACCCCGACAGAGTACCGCAGGTGCTTCCCAGAAATCAAGAAGGAAGTACGAGGACGGAGCTGCGGTCGTACTAAGCTCACGGGCTCGTTTGGCAAGGCGATAACAGCCGATGTTAAGTACATTCCTTTCGGCCTGCCGTGTCCGTCGGAGAATACGCAGCGTGTATCGTTGCCCTGTGCCGTGACTCCAGAATCGTCCACTAGCGCCGAGGTGCTGCTGAATCCGGGCAATTATGACAGTCATTGTCTCGCCATGTCGCGGTCAGAGCATAACACCGAAGGTAGTGTCTGCGGCTTAGTGGAGAGGTTGGCAGGGCAAGAGGTAATCCTTGCAAATGGGGTGGATATCCCCACTCCCTTTTGTAACGACGACATAGCGCGGCACGCGGTCGGTGAAGAACCGAACAAAGGAAGCGAGGACAACATGTGTTTGGAAGCGAGCTTAGAGCCGACACATGAAAGTGAGAAAGATGTAGGCGTTGAGATGTCTATACAGGTAGAAGCTAACCCGGATCTCGGCTACAGAGAGCAGGCCAGTGCAGCTGCGGGTGCTGCCGGAGACCAGGCGCAGGTGTGTAGCCTAATGGAAAGGGAACGGCCTGTACCGTTTAGTGCAAACGCTTGTGCAGAAGAGCGAGTGCATGACAAATCGTTGGAAGAGGCACATCATGCGTTTGATGTGGTGGGAAAGGCAGTCGCGTCCATGCCGACCTTGGCAGCGCCATTTTCGGGGTCAGGGGAAGCGACCGGCCATTGTCCTTCTCGGGTGGAGGACCGAGACCAGCACCGTGTTGTTGTCCTCAGTAAGAGTCAAGCGCCCACGCGGGAGAAAGAGTTTGCAGCCGAAGGGAGGGCGTTTGGGACAGTGTGGACAAAGGAGACCTTTGGCAGGTGGATCTTCGGCATAAAGGTCAGGATTAAGACTGACCACGACCCCCTTACTTTCCTGGCCCGCTCAGCTTCTCTCAGTGCATCCCCCACATGTTAGGCAAGCAAATGGCATATGTATTGATTGTTCGTGTTAACAGGGCAGCGGATGCTCTTTCACGCCTCTGTTAGTAACTGTAGAGGCTTATGCATGTTTTTATTTACTGTTTTTTTTTTTTCGTACTGCTTAGGTTGTTCCTGTTGCTTTGAAATGTTCCAAGTCATGTTCTAATTATGTTGCCCGCTAGATTGAGTCAATGTTTTCATGGGCCCGTGTGTACATATCGTATTCTTTGTATATGTTATTTCCTTTGATTTCGGCGAGGAGTTTTTTCAAGTGTACCTCGAGAGAGACCGTCTTTTCTCTTTTTTTTTTTTTGTTGTTTGTGTGCCATTTGCTCCCTTTGAGAGTGCTTCGAGAACCAGAGAGAGCTTGAAATGTGTCTCACACGATAGGACAATCGTGTGATGCGTGATGTTCAAGTGCAGTTCTTGTCTGTGTCCGCGCGTCGCGATAGCGGGGCATTGCTGGGCAATGTTGCAGGTTCCGAAGGGCGTGTGCAATTTTTTTTTCTTTTTTTTGTTGTTCGATTGTGTATGTTCTTTTTAGTTAGTATTACTGGGTGAAGAGAATGTGTTTATTTTTTTTTATCGTGTTACATAGACATCGAGTGTCTAGTAACCCTCTTGAGGGGGGAGGAGTCAGTCTCAGGGGTATGAGCATTGTGTTGCTGCTTGTGGCCGGGCATATACGGGACGTGGAAAGCGCGGGGGCCCCGTTGCCGGCCTCAAACATTGTGGAATGTGGTTCGGGTTTGTGAGAAAGCCCAAAGCCACGTGGCGGACATGCTAGCAGGTGGCGACCATTGTGGAAGTTCTTTGTACAGCTGGACATGGGCTAACTGGTAATTGGAATGCGGTTTGACGGGTGGTAGACAGCATGTCCAGGAATGTCTAAAGTCGCCACCTGCCTAGGCTGGCGCCCTCCCCCGCGGAGCGGTGGCTACCTTATTGTTTGCGGGTTGTGGGCAGCAAGCGTACCCACTGTATTGTTCACAGTTTTCTTTTGTTAGTACAACGGAGTGTCGATCGCCGTTTGTGATTGGCTGTCGGTGATGCAGAGGCGGAGCAACCAGGGTACATAAGGTGGCTCCTCTTCCCTGGCAAAGGAGCGGAGGTTCAGGCTTCAGCCTGGACAGACGCTTTTTGGCGCAGTGGAATAAAACGTTCTCTTCACCGGCCTGTGACTCTCACTTCGTGCTGCCAGCGTGTACTCGGGTCACCGAGGGGCGCCGAATACGGACCACCTTATTTAACTGACCGGTCTCGTTGGCATTGAAGATTTCCGCAGGCGAAAACTTCACTGAGATTTCCGACCACTCCTTTGTCGTCCACTGCTGGATGTCCTGGCTGCTTATGGCTTCGCTTTCGCCAGAAATGGTTTTGCCGACGATGTAGCGCTGCTTGAATCGGTGAAGCCACCCGGTGTTGTCGGCGAAATTGTTTTCACCGAGTGCAGCGGCAAACCATTTCGCCTTAGCCATCAGCATTAGGCCATCCACAGCAACATTCTTCGCGCGCACTTCTAAGAACCAGGCATAAAGTGCCTTTCCTACTTTCCCGTGGGCAGGAGCGCGCACACGACAGGCTCCCGACGTTCGCTGCTCCACCGCCTTTGCCTTGATATCCGCCTTGTTCTTCAATAAGGTGCTCAGAGTGCTACGTGGTATCCCGATATCATCCGCCACCGTCGAACTTTTTTTCACCCGCCTCAACACGCTGTATGGCTTTCAACTTCTTCGCAAAGTCAAGGTTCTTGCACTTCTTGACGCTGGCCATTGCTACACGAGAAGTCGAAAATTCAAGCAGTCCACACTGCCTTGTACAGCACACACAGCACGCACGTAAAAGAGGAATGCGGTGGTATGCGACAACTCACGGAAGTGAACTCCGCCAACAAAGCGCTCGCAATCAGTCGCGATGGCGGCGATTGCTACCAGGGCTACCTGCGAGGGTAGCAGCGATGTACAAAAGGCACGAGCTGTGGTTGGCTGAGCAAATACGAAAGGCGCGGGCTGTGGTTGGCTGATCAAAACTCACAAAACAGCAACAAAAAGAAAAGAAAGAAAAGGCGAAAGGAGGAGGCTGCCGGCTCCTCCATTCCTGCTCTCCGAACCAAAGGTAACGCGGAGAAAGCATGAGAAAGAGAGAGAGAAAAAAAAGAAAGGAAAAAAGAAGCCGTTCCACAAGTTGGTGGACACGTTTAACAGGAGTATAGTCCGAGCCCTCTTGCCCTCACGTTTTTTGAGCGTTTCGGGTGTCGGCGGAGGTGCGGTGCCACGAAGGTGGCGAAGGTCTCAAGCTTGTTTATTAACTATGAATTTCTAGCAAAACTGTTTGCTTCTCAGGGCTAGACTTCTCTCAGAAATTGCAAAAAAACATGCTGAATGCCATCATAACAAAATTTAAAACTCGACTTTTTCTTAATTTTTTCATTTTTAAGACAAGCACAAGCAACACAGTTGCAATGATGCGCCATACTTCTTAGTCTTCTCCATCCTATGGTGAAGACTAAGGTGGTAATTAATGAGGAGGCGG
Source organism: Hyalomma asiaticum (assembly GCA_013339685.2). Lineage (NCBI taxonomy): Eukaryota > Metazoa > Arthropoda > Arachnida > Ixodida > Ixodidae > Hyalomma > Hyalomma asiaticum. The sequence continues at coordinate 280,835,350 of CM023481.1, forward strand.
CCTGACAATAATGACATCTATCATGGACAGCATTAGCATGTGGGAAGAAAACAACAGCTGGACAGACAAGACTAACACAGGTTAAATTTAGTTCAAATTCAAGGGACCAACCAGCATATCTCAAACTTTGATGTTATAGTTTCAAGTCTTCAGATGATGTAGTGCACAAACAACAGTGCAAAATTAAGCAACAGAGTTTAAAAGTACAAGAACTTAAGTCGCAAAAACGTATGACATAAGCTTAATACCAATGAAGCACATTATCAATTCACACATAGTCAGCAACGAACACTGTTCATCACTTCGTATTTAATAATATGTTTTCTTACATACTGAACCTCACCTTTATATATTTGTCCAAGTAGAATATTAAGCTGTTATAATAGTACGACTGTTACAGCCAGTTACGCTCCTTTAGCAGTTACTTTGGAAACTTTAGCAGCACAACACCCTAAAAACTTGTGCTCTTTAACTCCTTTCTGAATAGTATTTATAGGTTTGCTCCACTATGAACCTAACCAGAAACTTTATATTGATCCAATGTTTATAACTGCGGCTGTATAAACCAGGAAGGTGTTGGAATCAGGGGCATATAATACCCCTGTCACATGGTGTCACATGGCACGTGTAAGTACATTTGCAGTGAATGTGATTACGTGGTAATGTCATTTCTGTTGCTGCTGCACGGGCATAGCGAATGACATTCACACCTAATGGCATTTGCCTATTGAATGCGTTCGCCGAACTAATGCAGTCACGAAATGCGTAATCTCGACAACAGGGGCTTCGCAATAAAATGCAAAATTGGTAAGTAAAGAAAAATGTACTGAACATTGCAATTATTAGTTGCTCTTGTGTCCCTCTGATAACTTTCTGACGTACAGCACGACAGTTGATGCTATCTGTGCAACTATATTCTTGTTCTCAGACTCCGAGTTTACTCCAACGCTTCCTGTCAGCCATGTTTACAAACACGCGTTTGTTGTTTAAGCCACTTCAGCCGGTTTCCGCACTTTGTTGTGAACACCTGGAGAGCAATTAATGTTTGTTTGTAGTGATTGTCGTTAATCACGGTGACAGGAATGCAGGCACGATCCATGATACCCACGATTATGGAAGAAATTGAAGTGGCTTTGGGCTAGTCTTGCTTCGGATACTTGTGCAGATTTCTTCCCTATTAATGTTACCATATCGTACAGCAATATATTTTCACGGAGCCTGCCAATGTTTACCACTACATTTCTAACAATAAAGAGAAAATATGCAAATAAAAGGCATAATTTTTAACATTTTGTTGTCCTAGTATCCGGCAGGTGAACATCAGCATCACTTGTGAATGTCATCTTCCATAACCGTGTAGACGAGGACCGCGAAACCACAATGACATTAATTACAAATGTCATTTGCTACGAATGACGTTTACATGCGCCATGTGGCAGGGATATAAGTGAGGTTGCATTGTATTTGAATGCTGACAACACTAGCCTTTCCTGCAAAGGGACTTGTGATTTGCAGGCACTTGTGAATTCAGGCAACAACACAGATGACAAAGAAGCCTGCCCCATTTGTTACTAGTGGTAACTGGAACACCAATAGTGATCACAAAGGTAATGACCTTAGTGCAACTTCAATGGTTAGTGAAGTTATACTGCCAAATAGAGCAGTGTCTAAAGACTTCTGTAAGAGTATGTGAACATGATGCAATAAATACACAGATGTAATGTGCATAGCAACCGTTGAGCTCTATTTGATACCAAGGATGAGAAATTTCGTATTAATTCTTTTTAACACTACTGATGTGGAAAGATTTTTTTCTCTTGCTTGTTTAATAAAAACAACCTTCTATTGTTTAGCGTTGCTGCAATTTCATTCTACACTACTCGAAAATGAATTTTATGTAGGCCAAGACCACAATGGGTAGTCTTTGAAGCTAGCCAAGACTGCAAAATACACATAGTACAACCTTTAACAATAATAATTATTTTGATAGCTAGGGAAGATAGTCAAATTCAGGCATAAGTATTTCTTGTTTTGTGAATATCATTTAATTGGGTTAGACAATGCCACCTTCCCCGTGCATGCAGCTAGACAAAAATTTTTTCAAGGAGTGTGCATGTATTCTACTGTCTCCAAACATAACTATTATAAACTACTTATTTAGTTCATACCTACATTCAAGACTAGTCATTCAATTCATACATTTAAAACTGAGATGGTCAGTGCCTTCAAACACAATCTCGTTAAGCAAAGCAACCTTGCCATAAATAGATGATAAATGGCCACAACACAAAAACCACTTCTTTCATCACTTTGGCGCACTGCCGACCATTATTACGAAAGATACTATTCCCACTCACCAGACTGATTATCACTTGATTTCCGTATGTGTAAATCTGATTGTCAAAATGCTTCTGGAATGCTTCAAGCTAAAAAGAACAAAACAAACTGTTTGGTTGTGCAAACTGTGGAATATCATACAAAAGCACATTTTCTTGGACCAATACAGCCATTTTCTTGCACCAAGTAAAACACTGCTAAACTGCTTTTAGGTATTTCATGCGTAAGCATGCATACTTTGTTGCACATAAGGTGATGCATAAGAGAAGAGCGACTCAGCGTCACAGCACACATACAAATTTTCATTGAGAGTATGGTAGACATTCAAGACACCACACATGGCGGCATGGATGAGCACCATCATAGCAGAATGGAAGCGGAGGCGATTGTTTTGCACGCACAGAAGAGCCTGCCAGCAAAATTGCAAAGTGCATGGACATAGCCTCTTTGCACGTTTGCATGAATGTGCGGGGCTGTGTGAATTGGCTTCAAACAGAAAGTCGCTATAACCAGGCAGGCAGACTAGTAGTACTTTTGCACTAAAGACAGATTCATGTGCTGCTGGAAGAAAAGAATAGCAGCACATGTGAAATGACTGCCAACACAGCACTTACATGGTTGAGCCCAGAAGTAAGGGTAGGAGGAGGCTTGTACCTGAGGTTAGGCAATTGACTCCAAAACAAAGGAATTGAGCCCCGTGTCTGAAAGCAAAGTTAAAAGAGTGCAGTAAAAAGCGACATGATGTGTAAGACTTGTCATGCACCCACTTTAACATCATCCTTTAATTAAACTGCTCATCAATGCATGCTGAACAGAGGTCGCACTTATGTCTGTATCACTTTAACAAAGCTCTTGAACTCTTCACAGTGGAAAAAAAGAGCTCTAAGAAATCATGCACTATAACAAAATATACCTGCAAACAACTAGCAAGAAGCCAAGATTGAAAAAATCCTGAGTACACAGTATCATTTACTAAAGCTTTTGCTATGCTTTAAATCAACAATTCTCAAATAAAGTAAATGCTTAACTAAAGTAGAAGTAGACTTGATACTAAAAAGTTAGGGAACATCAGCAGTTGCTGCAAGAACTATTTGCAATACTGCAAGAAAATGAGGCGTGCATATTAGTGATAAGAATAAGTGTGCTGCAGATGTCCTACCTGAACAAATGAGCTTCGTGCAGTGTCCCCTTCTACAATTTGTTCAGTTTCAACAAAATTTGCTGCATGACCTTCACTGTCCAGGCCCCTCATAAACATGCGCGTGCCTGCTCTATAGCAACTGCGGCGTGAAATGAGTGCAAATGTGAAACCATGACCATTGATGGCACATGCTTTGATGTACACAACTGCCGGTTAGTCAAGGTCAATCAATGTGGTGACTGTATGCATTGATAAAATCTTTGTCACACAATGTACCATATACTAAATCAAGGTGCATTTGCGCCATGGTATACAGTATAATCTCATTACAACGGACCTTGATAGTGAAGAAGATTTTGGTATGTTGTAAAAGGAGTACCGCATTTACTCGCGTAATTTGCGCACTTTTTTTCGGGATTTTAGAGCTCCGAAAAGGGGGTGTGCAAATTACGCGGAGATTTCGCAAATAAAGTGCTTTCTCCCTCTCTCTCCCTTGCGAACACATTCGAAATAATGTGTAATGTAACGCGCACGGTATATGGTAACTCTTTTGGATACGATCACACGCAACGCACCAAAACGCTGGTGTAGGAGAATACGGCTGCTCCAGGGACACTTTTCGCAGTCTCTTTGCTTTGAGAGCGCAGCACGTAGAAGGGCTTATGAGGCGCCCGCTGATGGCTGCCGAGACAGCGCGTGCGCCAGCACTATCTCAGCAGACGAGCAACTCTGCCCACCCCCCTTCGCATCTTTTCATGCTCGTTGAAGACAGGCAGGGCGTTTCCTCTCCGCTTCGACGGCAGGCGTCCTGATCAGGGTGATGTTATCGTAAGCGCCCTCCGAACGACGGATATGGTCCTGGCTCGTTTGATCTCTGCTTCAGCCATTTTCATCGCCACCACTCACGTGCTTTTATTCTAACGACCGTGCTTTGGGCTCCGGGGGCTTCCGCAGAAAAAAATCAGAAAAAGGGACATCGCACTCGCAGCCGCTTTCGCGTATGACTGCGCTCGCCTGCGCAGCAAGGGGCGCGGCCGCGTGGCTGTCCAAACTCTGTCCGTGTGCGCGCGCAGGCGAGCTGCCTCGGGCGGGACGGGGAGCGTAAAATATGCGAGGAAATTTTTTTTTGTTGTAAAGCTGGCTAAATATCAGGGGGTGCGCAAATTACGCGAGGGCACAAATTATGCGGGTAAATACGGTATGTAGAATACAAACACTGTTATAAGAGCTTTTTACATAGACATTGAATGAGTCCGTTATAACCACAGTGAATTATAAGTCAAAGACATGGTTGAAGAAGGGATTTATTCCCCTGTAACTTTTCTGACATTGTTTGACAGGTGTACCCCTGTCAAGCAATGTTTTAAGTTAGAAGCTATTGTATTTGGGATGTCCAGTGTACATAAGTCGGCTGCAAAAGAGTGCTGGCCAGCTAGCTGGCCTCATAATTTAGTCCTTTATATCCAAATATATGTTGTATCAGGATACGTTGTAAAAGAAGTTCAATCAATGGAAGAGATAGGAAGATCAGCACGACATTACAGTATGGTATGTTGTATCCAAATGTCTGTTGTAAGCAGATCTGTTGTAATGAGGTTATACTGTAATAGTAACCAGGCAAAACTGAGAACACGACAGCATGTAAACACACAACATAAGCTACAATTGATGCTACACCACTTCCACTTTACTCCAAACTAAAAATGAGTCTTGACAACATGTGTTGAAAACAGTAGAAAACTATAGTTGAGAGTGGCTTGCAATGTATAAGGATACATCCATGAATAATTGGCAGGCAGAACTTCCGAAGCTGCACCAGAGAGAAAAAACATAAACCTGTAAAGTCTATAAGCTATATTCAAACACTCTGCTGAATGCATCATACCTCTACTTGATTGCTGAACTCGCTCATCAAGTGGTGGTTCCACACAAACCTCTGATCTGCCTGTTGATGAAAAAAGAATGCACACTCACACATGTGAAAGTAATTGATTAAAAAAAATTAAAAGAAAAGAGTAGTTTAAGTTCCTGCTAAGCGACTGCAAAAGGAAGAGATATGGAACATGTGTTGCTCAAAAACGTGTTGTAATGAGCTAGTATCTATAGACTAATTTTCCTATTCTTGTGTGCTGTATACTCACAACTGTCTTTGCTATATGCTAGTGACTGAATGCATGGAAGGTCACAACTTACTTGTCAAACAAGAACACAAGTACCAGTGTTAATTCTGAACTAGACTGTATCTGTGCATTTTTATAGTACTATACTGTCAAGGGCGGCCTCATTCCTGAAATTCTGTCACATTATTCCTAAATGTGCTCAACTGGTCACACATTACATTTTACTGAATGAACATTTACCTTCTGCAAAAAAAAAAAAAAATACAAGCATTGCTTTAAGCCAGATGATAACTAAATCAACTGCACTTTTATAAAAAGAACATCTAATTGTTCCTTGGTGGAGGGGAGGGGCAACAGCTATAATGTGTATCATTTACCATGCAGTTAAGGATATATTTTGTGACAGTTCATAAAGACACTTCATTCCTCCAGAAAGGTTACAAACATATCAATACCACTGAAAAAATCATGATAAATTAGGAGTGGAATGGCTGAAACAGGTCTTGGTGCAATGTTTCAAGCAGGGTAAATCTGGGTTTCTCTAGCGGAATATTTCAATTTGGGAGCATGTGTATATTTCTTGCAGCTAACCAGTCTGAAATAGGCAAAACCTCATTTTTAGTTTTGGAGTGAATGATGCACTTCAAAAGTCTGCTGAACTCATGCACCTGAGCACTTACATTAGAATAAAACTTCGGCCACTGACTTTACAGCATTGCAGCCTTTGTACTTCATTTCTCTTGACCGAAACACCTTCGATGCAAGAGCCTCATGGGAACCCTCAGCAGCTGAAGTGAACACCAAGAAAGCTGTGACTCGAGCACAAGCTGAATTTCAGAAGTCCCGCCAGGGTGGTCTAGTGGCTATGGTACTCGGCTGCTGATCCGAGGGTCCAGGATCGAGTCACAGCCGCGGCGGCTGCATTTCGATGGATGCGAAATGTTGAGACCCATGTACTGTGCGATGTCAGTGAACGTTAAAGAAACCCAGGTGGTTGAAATTTCTGAAGCCCTCCACTACGGTGTCTCTCATAAAGAGTGGTGGTTTTAAGATGTAAAACCCCAGAAATCTAATCTAATCTGAATTTCATAGGAAAGCACTTCAGCGCCCTGGCATCCTGGACTTCGAGGAGAATTCAGCATGAACTCCGGTTGATGCGGAAGAGGCTCACAAACAGCGACATGCTGCCACTCCCGTGACACCAACGATTATTGTACAGTCAAATGAAATGCGCAGTGCAACCAGCAGCGCAGTTTTTGATGAACACCTGGCGAATGATATGGAGGTACTGAAGAATGTAGCTCTGAACAGAGAGTCACAAGTTACAGCAAAAGAGACAACACCTCCCGTACTCAACAGCCATAAGAAGATACTGCGACCCTCAACAGTGCTGGCGCAACATTGTGAGCCTGTGGACAAGGTTTGTCTACCTCAGCAGCTAGAGCCGAGATCAGCTCGCAAGAAAAACAAAAGACACAAAAGAAGGACGAGGGCAAAAAGCAGTCTCTAGATCCATATAACAGGTGGCCATTAGCTCTGTTGAGTTTGTGTGTATTGATCATTATATTGATTGCAAGTGTTGGTATTGAGTGAACAGAGTGTTAAGTTTTCGTGCATCGATGTGTGGTACATAGTAATGTTTTGTACACATCGAAAACATTCATGTGCTGAGCACTCTGAGAAGTCAAATAAGTGTGTCTGGGTTGTGAAGTTGTATGACGCGTGTGTAAGCAACATGTTCTGATGCTTTATTTATGTGACCTATGTACGCAATATGCAGTGATGTTTTACATACATGATTTGTGTGCACAATTTATTGTGAAAGTGACATGACTCACCCTGTGTGGACTTATGTGTTATGGACTTTCCTACAGACATATGTGCTGAATTTGTCAACTTGTGAAACTTCGTGCGGTGTATTTTTGTGTGGACTATTTCGTGTGTTCTATAACATTATTTCATAACATTCCTAAACTGGAGGCAGTGTCACAAAATTATGCCTACTTCATTGAGCAGACTGGCATTGTATTAGAGATGCCATGCCGAATCAAACCCTGTGAAGAAAAATGCCACATGCAGCAAAATCTTCCACGCGGCTTACGTCACGCAACGATTCACCAAAATGTACACGGCACAATTCTGGTGTATTGTTGAAAATTCAAGAATGTGGCAGTAAGTCGTCACATCCCAGCGGCTGAGCGTGTGAGACAGATGAGGAGAGAAGGAGAAAGCGGAGAGAACATGCCGATGCTAACTGTGACATACGAAGGAGAAGGAGGCACCTCCGACGCAATGAAGCTACCAGTTTGAGAGCTTTCCCCCAGCTTTGCGTGTGCTGAGATTGCGTGACCCGCGCCGAAACATCTAGAATTCCCGTCGAAGCCGATTTAAAGAATCGACCACGGGCTGTCAGTAGCAGATATTAATCAGTGGTATGTGACACAGTGAAAGAAGTTGAAAGACGCTACTCTGCAGACCAAACGTAAAGAAGTTGAAAGACGCTACTCTGCAGACCAAACGTCGAGATCAACCTGCAAGTTTCATGTTAACGAGATGCTTCAAGTGTGTTTTATTCTCTATTGTGATGCATGAGCTTGTACATCTGGTTCTGTGTAAAGTTGTAGCCCATCTATGTTTGTATTTTTAAGAGGGGACACTGGTCTTAAGCAAAATGTTTATTTCCACTGCCACTAGAGTAATTAAACTTACAGGCAATGTGCAGTTTAATGTGCTGGTTTCACATATTAAAGTAGTTTTTCTTTAAATAATGAGCAAAGTGCTTTGCACAATGCTTCTTGTTTTAGGTTTCCGGGATGACTGGCAGAAACCATGATAAAGTAAGCTAGCTAAAAATTATGCAGACATGTTCGTGAATATTTGAGGAGTCCAAGAGGAATTGTTTCATGTTTCTACCTCAATTTTATCTAAAGTTACAAAGAATTAAAGATCTGACTTGATATGTGTGTTTCTTTCTTTTGTTACTTCTTCAAAATATATAAATGTTGCAGGGCATAAAAACACTGTATTAGATGTTTGTTGCACTCCTTAGGAGACTAACAACAAGATAAAATAAAAATGACTGAAATCAGATTGCTACAAAAATAACTACAGTTAAACCTGGAGATAACGAAATTGAGAAATTCCCGGAAAACTTCGTTATAAAGAGGATTTCGTTATATGCAGGTTTGGCACGAAAATTCCAAAAAATAAACGCTTAAGTAAGCAAAACGGTTACAGACCGCAGAGCTGACCCAAAACAATTATTTTGGGCGAGAAAACATTTACAGCTGAGAACACTTATGTGACCGTTTATAGTACAGGACCGGCAATAATGTGGTTTTCTCTAACCCCCTGGTTTTTTCTGACCCCCCGCATACCGTTATAATGTGCAGCCCCCCTCACCCCCCCCCCTCTTCCCGATATGAAGGACCGGTTATAATGCGGCTGCCCGGAAATCGCGGACAATCGAGGTAGGGAGCAGGCTTCACAAAGGAAGTGCTCCGCCCGAAAAATGCGCAGCCAATCACCGTGGAGGAGGGAGCGCGGAATGAATTAACAATGAGCGGAGGGAAGAAAAAAGATGTTGCAGTGGCTTAGCTCGGCTATGCCAGGATATACGTAGCGTTAGCAAAGGTTCAGCTGATTATTGTTGTTGCTGCAGGGGTGGTCGGGCACGTCGCTCAGCCTCCTGGCGACGCCGCTTTGCTAGACGTTCGTCCCTTTGCTCCAGTGTCTCCGCAGCACGTTTAGCCTTCTTCTGTTCATTCCTTCTACGCTCAACCGCTAATTGCCAGGCAACTACTTCGGGATCCGATGAGTCAAGCTTATCCGCTCTTCTGCGCTGTTGAGCAGCATTTGCGCTCTCCTTCTCCATGGCTATACCACACTGGCAAACGCCAGTCAGAAGCGCAGCGGCTCCAGCGCAGTGTCAGACGGCGACTGCACAGCGAGCGCGTGCCGGCGCCAGTGCGTCTACCACGGCTACGACGTCACTCCTCTGGAATGCGCAGACCGGCGGCGGAGTGTGCGAGAGGTGCCAGCTCCGGTGGCTCCGGTGCGCAAGCTGTGTGACATCACTGATCCTTGCGCATGCGCAGCACGGCTCTTGATGTGCCGCGCGAAACGGGCTTGGCTAGGCCAGTGTAGCTAACGCTACAAAAGGCCGCGGCAGCAACACGTCGCGTGCGCGCCCTCTGAGGATAGGATTTCCAAGGCGACGGAGAATGCTCCTACGGCCGTTTGTCAGCCGCAAACACTACGCACGGAACGCGTGCCTGTGTCCTCCAGTTTACCGCTGTTTGTCTCCAGTTCTTTTCTTTTTTACCATTTCCCGCGCGATGCCCTTGAATCACCCTGCAATTTCCTGTGCACCCGATCCCTGTGTTGTCAAGGGCAAACTTCCCTTGAGGCGCGCCGCCCGTGACCCCGCGAGCTAGGCCTAACAAGCGCTCTCGCCTACTGTCAGGTTAGCGAAGTGCAGCCAGAGAGTCGCGCTGCTAGCATGTTGAAAAAAAAAGCTCTTTTTTTCCTCTCTTAAACCGGCGGGACTCGGTAACATTAACTGGAAAAGGAGGGTGGCGGCTTGGCAGGCTAGGCCGGCTGCAGAAAGCGGCGGGAGCAGGTTTGAAGTGAGGGGGAAAGGACACGCCCGCGGCAGGATGATCGCCGGGTCGAGGGATGCAGGCCCTCCTCGCGCACGCTCGCACGCACGCACGCACACGTGCACTCGCTCTCGCCTCGCAGTCGCCGTGTCTTTGAGCGCGCCAAGCGCGACACCGCCGCTTCGCATTCCGTTGCGGCGGAGGAGGTGCTTCCGGTTGTTGCACAAAAGTGACAAAATTTGGGGCAAAATCTCAGGCTGTCGGCGGAGAAAATTCGTTATTTCGAGGGGTTCTCCCGCTGCCACTTCGTTACGTAGAGGTTTCAAATACATGTACTTCTATGGAGTAACGGCGGGGAATAGAAAAACCTCGTTATATCCAGGAATTCGTTATATGGAGGTTCATTATAAGTAGGTTTAACTGTACACCTCCCGGAAAATCACAAACAACCAGAAAAAGCTTTCCGAGAAAAGTGCAAAAGCTGATGTCCATGTACCAAGTGGAAAAGGCATTTTATTTGCTTCGATGCAGCAAATTGCAATATCCAGTGGTTCAGAAAGCTCTAGGGAAGTAAACTGCATGAGCTTTTCATTGCTGCCTCCCTTTGCAAGCTTTCAAATGGTGTTAAATTTAATTTTGGGGGTCGTGTCTAAGAAGAAGCTTAGTTATTAAATGTGAATTTCTAGAAAAACTGTTTACTTCTCAAGGCTAGATTTCTCTGAGAAAGTGCAGAAAAACATGCTGAATGCCATCGTAACAAGATTAAAAAATGAACTTTTTCTTAATTTTTTTCATTTTTACGACCCATGTCCCCCGTGTTTCTGAACATTTGTGTAACTGCCTGTTCAATGAGAATATATTTTTGTTTTGTTTTGATCACCCTTGGCTCAGACTCCAACGCAGACTGGCGTTTTGATAGTGCACCAAAGGGACCTAAAACGTAATTGTCCAAGCTTTCGCAGGGCCATTTTCGGGGAACTGATACGTTGGTTCTTGGAATCTTTCCTGGCAATTGCCTCCTGTGCCTCATACATCAGGACCGGTGACACAGACGAGCACTGGTTCTTGTTCTGCATTCTACACCAACAGATTTGCTGTACTCCTCCACTTTGTTCCACCCCAGCTATGGCGCATTACAATACATTCCTGTAAACTGCATGCCCAAAATCTTGGAAATGCAGTAGTGATTAAAGCACTGTACAGGAGTTTATTCCTTGAAAGACACCACACTCTTAGCATTTTCCACAGGTTTAAAGAGAAAGGTTTTTTTAATGGCCCTTAGGTCATCACAACAAGCACTCACAAGCTTTTGCACTAGTAAGGGCAGTTAACTGCTAAATAGGTGATCATCAAAAACAAAGCAATAGGGAAGGCGTTCCTACTGTCACACATCTTGACTGCAGTCAAAAACATACATAAACTTTGTACACGTTATACATCCAAAAGAGTATAAATACTGTGTCAAATCTTTACACCTCAATTGCTATATATATAATATATGGTTTGACAATCTCAGACAAAAATTTTTTTAATGGTCCTAGAATACTGAAAACAGATACAGCACCCTGTTTCCAGTGTTTTCAAATTTTTAACTCAAAGCTCTTCGACCTAGCTATTTCGTCTGTTGCTACATCAATGATAAAATATAAGCAAACAATCATTAGGACGATAAGAAAAGGTGATCAAATGACACTACTTTGACATAGAAGTTTCATGCTGCTTCGTTTTAGAGGTGTGCAAATATCAAAATTTCAATTATAAATCTAATACAATATCTCACTTCAAATATCAAATCGAATATCAATAATAAAGGCTATCACGAAGGAATATTAGTTGTTTCACGTGGTCAGGACACTACAATGTATTCTGAACAGATCCTGCATGAGAATGCAGCTGCAAATGGCAGGGCAGCATGTTTTGATCGCCTGTGAAAAATATGCAGTACACCAGAAAGGTTATGTGAGCTCCAACAGCATTGCCGAGCATATATAGTTTAAGGTGCTTATCGTGCTAGTGCATGTAGACAATGGCAATTGTTGCATACTGACACTCATTGTTGGCACACATGGCATCTACATGCACTACCGATTCTTACCCGCTTAGGTATTGCTGGTCTCAATGTCTAGCGTGGAAGATCAGTTTTAAATAGCAAGATGAGTGAATCCCATATTCTACCTTTTAGAATATTATAATAACCTTGAATATGCAAAAATCTTGACTCCACCATTTTCAAATTGAATATGAATATTGAAAATGTAATACTTGAAGAATATTCAAAACATTCAAATATTTGTGCACCACCTAATTGTTTCCCAATAACTTGCTCAGTCTAAGTAGATGAAATAAACATGACAACAAAAGATAACCTCAACTCTCAGGAGACATAAACGAAGAAATTTGAATAACAAACCAGGCCAAATAACCATGCCAGAACAATATTTTCAATTTTGATGGAATTAGTACATGCTGTCAACCTTAAACCTAGAAGAATGGACCTATACTTGGCTAGCTCACACAGAGAACTTACTCGTTCCATGAGCCCCATTTGCAGGAAATCAGGTGTTGTGTTGTACAGTTTTTGCAGAGTGTGGCTCAAATCATAAGTAGTGGAGTAGTAGAAGTTTGGTGTGCTCAAAACAGTTTGGACCATGGCAGTGTACTGCCTGTTGTACTGGTTCTGCAAGCAAAATGCAAAATATTAACATACTTAATGATAAAAGAAGCTACGTACAACAATAAAACAAGGCTATTTAGGTAATAAAGATCAAGATGACACTAGCTGGACATGCACAATGCACATGTGAGAAAGATTGAGCCCCTCCTGAAAATTTAAAAATTTTTAAAATAAACAGGCTTTCATACCTGTTGCTCTGTAAGATGCAATGCTGTTCTTGTGAAGGAATATGCTTCGGTTGCCTTTATCCGCCATACCACTTGGCCGTTGATATCACCAACTCTACGGCGTTCAACAATCACTATCAAATATGGGCCTGAAACACATAAGCAGGTAAACATAATGAATATCACAGTAACTCATTGCCTATATTTTATAACACAAAGGTGCAAAATCTTCCTAAGGCCACTGTGAGCAAATTCCACCCTGTGATGATAGCTAGGACATGAATGGTGAAATAACTACTTACCTGCAAGCAAGTGGATAATGCCAACAATGCCGTAGATTGTTCTCCTTACAGCATGTGGAGGAATGTCAGGCTTAGCTGTTGGAGTGAAAAAGAAAAACAAATGCTTTCCACGTGATTAGAAATGGCACTTTTTAAAAAATAAGTTGATTTTAATAATGCTTACCTTGTTCGTGAAGCACCTTTAAGCTAATTTGTCTGTGATTTCTTTAGGCAATTAAGTCCCTATCAAAGGTCCCACCCAGCACCTATACCTTACAACTTACTATGAGCCATAACTTTCATTATTTCAACGAAATAATGAAAGCTGTAAAAGTATTGTTACGAAGCATTACAGTGAGGACAAGTGTTGAGCTATACGAAGTGAAAACGACGACGAGTGTTCTTGAAACGCTTGCGCGTGTGGGTGCCTTCAGCCATTTTGTCGGTTCTGCCAACACTGTAAATAGTCATTTCGTCACTCTTGCGTCTCCGTCACAGTATTATTTCACCTGTGCACCAGTGGTAGCCATTGGTGCACAGGTGTGACCCCAGTGGCTACCAGCACTTGTTCTTGCAATGGTAAGGGTCAGTATATACACTGAAAACAAATAAGCAGCATTCACATGACAATTTTCAGTCTGGTGGGTTGTTCTGAGGAATGTGCATCACATCTGAGGAGTGTGCATCATACTATTAGGCATCACACCACAGTAAGATGTCTGCACTCATACAGACATTCTCATGAAGGTCAGACGTTCTGCTTGGCCAATCCCAACCATCTGAATGAAGGGCACAGGAGCTGGATTCAGCAGTTCATTTCCATGTGTGGCAACTTTACACATAAGGCTAACCACTGCTTGGTATTCTTATTTTGTTCGCTTATGTGACGTGCATTTCCAGTGCATTAAAGAACTTGGAAATTGATGTGCCATATACATTAGTCCATGAAGTGGCTACAGGCCTGATGTTTTCAAATAACAGACAAAACTCCATATATTAAAGAAAATGCTTGTTTTTGTATCCTGCTTTTTGAATAGCAGGCTTTACGGGATTGTTAATGAAGCAGCGCTTGAATTTTCATGCTCCCATTCAACTGCCAACTGTATGGGAATGCTATGTCCCTCCAACCTCTGCATTGCACACACGAATGAAGCACGAATGCATGGACTTCCAATACTGCATGACACCAGTTCTGATACTGTGTATGCATCAGCTTTACAGAACAGTTGTAGGCTCAAGAGTGTGAAAAGACTGTCAAACTCCACACTGGCAGAAAGAGTGATCTTGAATAGAAAACTTGAACGTGTTCCAGTTTACCAACAGAATTTTTCTCACAATGCCCAAAATGTTTGACAATCAGGAAAAACCAAAATATGGAGAAAAATACGTAGCTCACCTTCTTTCATTACGCAGCACACACACACCAGCCAGAAAAATATAAATTTTCTTTTGCTCTGCACCTTAATTTATAATATCAACTAAAAAGAAAAAGCTATACCTCACTCATGGCAGCAATGATTCAAGGACACTGTACCAAGTAAACCATTCTTCATGTTACAAGTAGCTGTACAACCTTTCAACCAGCTTGTTCATGCATATCTTGTTCATACACCATGAACTTCATATTTTCAATCAAGCCTCAACAATGTACACGTTGTCTTGTGCAACCGTGCCAATGCTCTCGCACTGTTCCCTAATAGCAAGGAAAAGCATTTTTGACTTTTTGAGCATCACACTGCTGTTATCAAGAAATGGTATATCCAAATAATCAGGCCCTACCAAACTCTGCTTTTTGTGAAAAGGCACTGCCACATAGACACAGGAGTGCAAGTTGTATGACATGAATTCAGACCGACTGCAGGCAAGCCATCCATATGTATTAGACTTGCACTTATATAAATGATCATAAACCTTTTTCCGCTTGGGACAGTAAAATTCCTAAAAGGCATTTGTTTCATATGAAATACGCCAGATGGTTGGTCCTGTCTGGTCTTATAGGAAACCATACCAACAGGCTTAATCCAAAACCATTTGAAAGGCAATTTGTTTCACTTATCAAATATCTATACCAATTAGTCACATGACTCCACAAATAAACTTTAATTTCCACTCTATAAAATCAAAGCACAAGTAATATTTTTTCTATTAAATGAGTGTAGAAACATTACAACATAGGTACATTGACTACATAATTTTTTGGCGTTGTTCTATTTTCGTATATACATGAAAATATGTTCTCAAATCCTGTAAATGCATTTTGCTATACCTCTCTTCATCTTGCTTTGTATAATATTTCCAACATTTCAAATAATCAGGTGATTTAGGTCTTACTGCTGTTTCTTCTGTGACCACATCAATTGATGCTGCCCATACATCCCCTTCCCCTCCCTCCCCAGGTACCCTCGAGCTATTTTTCTATAGCTTTTTGCCTGGCAGTACCACCCCTTCCCCATGAACTATTTTTGCATTATAAATAAAGTTCACATTAAGTTCATATCACATCATGTTTCCATGACATGTTCTATGTGAATTTTTGCAGTGAGGCAAGAAAACATGGTCGCAAAGGTGAGTACAACCCACTTCAACACAAATGTACACCACTCGTACACCGCACCCAGTAAGGGTTTTTTTCCCAAAATTCTAATCTTACCATTCACCACACCGTAAATATGTACAAATCAATTACGAAAGGCACTATGAGAGATATAATTCATACAAAATATAGTTCACAGACATACCATGCAAATTTGATAAAAACATAATGGCAGCATGCAACTTTCCTTTTTTTTTTTGCACATGTACACTGAAATTATGCAGAAAAAGTAGAAGGTGAGCACATACCACTGCTGCTAGCTAGCCAGACACTCAATATTTATGCTCACTTCATATGAATTAACTTATTCCTACACAAATTCAAACTTCGCAGTGGGTTATTCCAGCCTGCCACAGTGCACAAGATAAACTGCGGTTTGTCAGTTCAGATTACCTGCGTTTCCATGCATACATATGCAAATAAACATGACAATGTGAACACACAAAGGTTTACCTGATAGGGAGATCTCCCGGACACCCTGTCAATAACAAGGCTCTTATCTGATGAACTTACTGGCTCTATGATGTACCTTTCAGGTGTACTATACCTGAAAGAAAAAAAAAAATCAAATGACAGATAGTCTTGTGAAAAAGTTTTGTACACAGTACTTGCATTAAATGCCATATTTCTTAGTACAAATAAATATGCAATTATTCTGAATTGACCGTCAAGCCATTTTGAATAGTTGACAAGCCATCAGCAACTGACAGACACACCAGATGCGAGGTGTAATGTTCTATACATCAATGCACCACAAAAAATTTGCAGTAACTTCAAACCCTTTTTAACATGAATATTCGGTTATCACTGATGACACACCTATCATAGTATGACTGCTCCATGTGAAAAGCAGGAGACCAGACAAGCAACAAGCTGGGTTGTTACATTTACATTTTCTGCAGTACAACAGGTCATAAAAAAGACATTTTATATAAGTGCGGCATTTAAATTCTTACAGAACTACTGGCACTCCAAGCATATGCCTTCACGAAGAACTAACGTGCAAATGAGAAAGAGACTACAGAACAGAGCATTTATGTGAGCAGTGCTGGACTCTGGCACTGCTTCATGAAGAAATGCTTCAAAGGTACCAAAGAACAGCACCGGCAAAAACCATCTTTAAATACTTCTCTGTGGTCACATAATAAAGATAGATGGCTCATTAATGCATAAATAAAGGTCAGCCTTCTGTTTTACGAATCCTAGATTTCACATGTGGCGCTGGTGGCGTGACTGTAATGCCGATAAATTTTTCATTCACCATATCTTTCGTAAAGGAGCCAGTAGCTCTGATGAGAGTGTCCTGATGCCAATCCTGACAGCACAAGTTTCTTTCCTTGCAGCTGTGGCTGCTTTCCAAGGGAAGCAGAGTGTGAATGATCTTGTGTGCCAAGATAATGATTCTTAAAATGGTTAACAACTGATGTAAGCATTACTTTTAGAGAGCTCTCACTTTATATGGCTAAGCAATTTTTGTCTATAGTATGGCTCAAGAAGTACATATTACTTGACCAACACGCAGCAAGTGAAGCATCAAAATGCATGAAAGTTCAAACAATTTGAACTTTCAGCAACTCTAATTACAACACCATATCAGACCACATCACACCATAACAGTGCTTGATTCAATGGTGACTCTTTGAACCAATCATGGCAAGCTGGCACAGTAAACATCTTCAACGCTCACAACTGATCCTGAGACAATATACAAGTTTGGCAACAGCATAACTGAGCACAGCACTTGGGCATGTGGGGTGGCATCCTTTGCAAATGTGTCATGTTGCTGTGATGCCGCATGTAAAGGTAGAAAATAATTCTGGCAAGTTTGAGGCATCTCATAACGCTGGTGCGATGAGAAGCATTGCCAGTGGCATTCCCACTCTGTGATGCCCAAAATACGACAGGGAAGTGGAAACTGTTCGGAAATACCAGGTAACGATTTCTACATTATATGAATTCTCGATCACAGGGAGAAGTTGGCGCTGCAACGCAAATCCAAGATACGTTATGCAGTGCAAACAACTTAAATATTCCTTTATTGCCCACGTGCACAGCCTAGGATGAGGAAGCCACATATCTTGATCAAATGGAAAATACAGGATTGATTGATTGATTTATGGGGTTTAACGTCCCAAAACCAGCTCTGATTATGAGAGACGCCGTAGTGGAGGTCTCCGGAAATTTCGACCACCTGGGGTTCTTTAACGTGCACTGACATCGCACAGCACACGGGCCTCAACATTTCGCCTCCATCGAAATGCAGCCGCCGCGGCCGGGATTCGATCCCGCGACCTTCGGATCTGCAGCCGAGTGCCATAACCACTAGACCACCGTGGCGGGGCGAAAATACAGGATTACTTTGACATTGTTTATTATGGCTTTAGGCTATTTTAACTAGTGATAATGAGCTCCCATACTTTTTATGAAGGTGATGTGTTATTTCAAACTCAATACAGCAGAAATGTGAAACTAGATATTGAAATCAGGAGTGCTTTGCTAGTAGTTACATTACAGACATTATCCATCATGCTAAAAGTGCTCTCCATGCTCAAATAGGGGTGCAAAGGCTGGCAAGCCACCAATAATCACAAACCGTTTTTCAGGAATGGAGGTTTCACATCACTGCATGACAGTGTAGACATGGATGGCCCGGTTCAGATGTTGCTGGGCAAAATTGATGAGTTCTAGGACAAAGTCAGCATGAAAGAGCATGCTAGAGGTGACAATGGTGTAGAAATGAGCAAGACAGCAGCAAATGATGCCAAGCGACAAATCAGCCTTCCATATCACAGCAGCCACAATCTTGGAGTTTCAATCTATCGCAGCTGAGGTATCAGTAGTACTCTGAGCCAAAAGGTTACCCATGCATGCAGACTATGCCAACCAACCTCTGTCCTGCATGATGATTTAGAAAGATCATTTGTACACCACACCTTAAAATTTTGGTAAAGGCTATCACAAGAAATTTCAATGAGCTGTAATCGCGTTTCAGAAAGATTTTTAAAATCACTTAACTATCAGACAAAATGCTCAACTGATTGCAACGCGCAAAATAATAATAATAATAATAATAATAATAATAATAATAATAATAATAATAATAATATACGTGGCGACGACGGCGCGCAGTGCAATACTGGTGGCACTGCGCAATATGTATCAGACCCAAGGCGTTTAAGAAGCGCGAAGAGGACACGGATCTCCAGCCACTCATGAGATTAACCCCCGTATGCAGAGATGTAACTTGCATCGCGCCTGGACTTGACTTGCGGAAGTCAGCCCGAAGCACGAAGCGGACTTGAAACCGTCCAAGTCTGCTTTCGCGTTTCATAGACGCTCGACCTGACCAGACCTGACTTACTTGAGCAAGTCAAGACCGTGCTTCAATGCAAGCGCGTGTTGCTCGTCTGTGTTCGAGGTTAATAATAAATTCATTAGCGTAAGACACGTTGTACGGCAAAAAAGTACGCCTTCTTCGAAATATTAGTCAGCGCACACACGCTGAAGTGTGCTTTGGGTCAAGTTATTGAATTCCGCGACGGGCTGCTGCTGTGATGTACAGTGTTGCTTGCTGAAATAGGCCATAATCCGCGGGTTTCAGGGCGGTCTCCAAGAGCTGCACAACCTTCCTTGTTTCGGTTTTCGGTTCTCTTTACCTAAAGGTCTTGTTTCGCGTGTGTATAATTTCCCATACAGAAGCCAAAGGATTGGTGTGCGTTCATGGTGCCTTTCAATGGCTCTTGCTCTAGATTGTCCCAAGGCGCCCGTGAATCGTCTCGGCTGACACCTTGATGTGATATGCCGGTGCGATCGCATATGATCGGTTTTTGAAGGAGTTCGCCTTTCTTTCTCCCGTAGGCACTCCAAAAGAATTGCAGCTGCCCTTGTTATAATCCGACTATGCGACCTTTTCAAGAAAGAGACCAAGATAGACGAACGCGATAGGTCGGAATGTTAGCAAAAAAGAAAAATAGGAAAAGAACGAACAAAAAGAGATAAACGCGCTCCGAACGACGGGTACGGGCTACGTGGGTCCCCGTGTCCAGTCTCGCATGTTTCACGCTGTCCGCAAGAAGGGCAGAAAGAAAGTACACGTGCAGACAGTCTGCTTTACGTGAAACATTCCGCGTAGACAACAAAAGGACTAGAGTGTACATGCCATCGTCTAGTAAAGCAGGTTTCGGAGCCCGCGTGCCGGCCACCGCGCTTCGTTTGGAATGATACTGCTGTCATGTCAACAGGACTTGGCGCTGAAAAGTTGCAGCCGTGTGCGATGTCGTCCCAAGAGGACGCATACAACCAAAGGCGGCACCCGGTTTTACAAAATATGAAAAGAGCCTGCTGACCGTACTCGCGAACGACTACGGTCACACCATGGAATGCCACGTTGTTTGAAACAAGTAAAGGATAACCACGCACGGTATCACGCGGCACGGTAACCGACAATACGAAAAAAATGTTAGGATAAGCTAAAAGAAAGCGGAATAGGGAAGCTGCAAAAGAACAGCGATATCACAACAAAATTGCTAAGCTCACATTACTGGCTCATTCGGGCCGCTTTTATATTTTCTCGTTGGATGACTGCGTGACAAGTTCGGCAAGCTGAACGTTAATGCAGTCATGAGCGCCAACAGTGATTGGAAACAACGAAATTGGCTCGTAATCACGCTTTCAGCGAAGCGTGTTTCTTACCTTGAGGATTGTTTACACTGCAAGAAAACGGTTGACAAACCGATCCCTCGAAATAAAAGAATCGCTAAAGATACATGAGCAGCACTTCCGCGTCGTCACCCTCACTTTATTGCACGCGTGTGTGCAGTCGAGGCATCCGGTTACACAAAGTAATTCGGCCACTTCATGAAAATCCCGTGTCATTTTAGGAGATCTCGCAAACTGCAGGAAGCACACCAAAATCCAGCACAGCGGCTTCGCAGGGAGCAGGGTCATTTTTCCAAACCGTTCCAAACCGTCGTGCGGCACGACACACATGTTCACGGAGGAATCCGCACGAGACCATCGGCGACTGTTTGAAGCGTACTGGTGCCGTGAAACCATACAGCCGGTAACTGCAGCGTCCAAGGCACAGGCTGTTTTCCGGAGTAGTCCTCGCTTTCTCGGCGAGGCATCGTACCCAGAAGCTGTCGCCCGGCGTTTTCGTGCACATGTGGCGAGCGAGGTATTGTTCGTCGTACAGCGTCCCCTAGCTACCTCGGTCACGCAGGGGTGGCGGAGGAATTTTCGTTTCGCGATGCGCTTCTGAAAATGCTGCATCCACGGTGTGACAAGCAAATTCACGAACAGGTAACCTCCGCTTGACGTCCGTACGGGGGGCGGCCATGTTGGAATGAAGCACGGAGTCAGTTTCAAGCTAGCCCCTGAGCAGACTTGAAATGAGAGCGGACTTCGGCCCGTCCAAGTCCTCCGCAAGTCACCCGCAAGTCAAGTACGATTTATGACATGCGCCGAAGCGTTCTTGAGACTGGCGCAAGTCAAGTTCGAGCCAAGTTACATCTCTGCATACGGGGGTAAGACGCTGATGGAGTGATAAATACGGCTCCTGTACCTAATTGTACTACAAACGCCTTCTCTAGTACCAAGCACCATCCTAGGCTGAGTACTTGAGTATGACCAATATGAAAGAATAAAAAAAAAAAGCTAACGTCCACAAACTTACTGTACAAGGCAGAGTTCCTTGCTTCCTCGCAAAGAAATAATAATACTCACAAAGAACATTCCTCGTACACCTCCATTGAACTTTGTTTCGTTTCTCAGCATTCACCTCAAATGACACAGGAAGCACAGTCACAAATGTGTGACAACATCGACATGGTATACACAGTGTGCTATAAACATCCGCCGCTGTGCTCTTCTACTACAACTGTTCGGCTAATGATTTTCTGTACAAATCCTTGAAGTTCGGTTGCCACCTAGTTCGCACCGTCAGAAGTTATGGAGTTATTTCAGCACACTCCAGCGTCATGACGATTGGGAAGCGAATAAAATGAATCGCATGTTTAAGGGTAGCAAAATAAATTAAATAACTGTGCGTGCGCTCTAAAGTTATTAATTATAGGTACTTCGTTTGGATAATATCGCAAGTGGTCAGAATACAGTGGAGCGTGATGCGGGAGTTACAACTTACAAGGCAATGCCATATGTAATATAATATCGTTTTACGTGTGCTCTCTGATCGGGCAACTATACACATCAGGCAAAAAGAAAGCTGTAAAATTAAATAACTTACAAGTTAAGGCTATCATACACTCCTCCATCCGTGGCCGCCGCCATGACGGTGGCACATGGTTGGCAATGCGCGAAAGTGAGCTCTCCAGACACGGCGCTTAAAACGAAATAATATAAAAACTTCCGAACTCTCGGCTGTGATGCAGCTCGGCCGAACTAGAACTGCGAGCTAATGAAGTTCCAGGTTAGGACACTCCTAGCCAGGTTAAGAATAAGAAAAATGTGCTCTCATCACAGCTCTCTCTGTGCTTCATTTTTTTCTTTTTCAAGTTTTCCAAAAATTGCCCAAGATACCAAAGCGTTGGCGCGAAGAATAGGAAAGTTGCAAGCTTTACTCAGCGATGTAAAACTGCCGTAATATTTTAAAAGGACCACGTGGATTCGCTACGATTAAACTCACACAGATTAATACCATTAAGCTCCTTCAATCGGCAAGCTTCAACAGCTGCAACAACCGCATTTCCACCGTGGCCACGTCATCAGCTTTTAACGGGCATCGTGGTGATTTTTAGGGGCGAAGCTCTTTAAGCTGTGGGTCGGCTGTCACGCGTATCGTGTAACCTACACCACTCACAATACCATGCAACGCCATGCAACGCCGGGAGGCTCGCGCTCGCCCTCGGCGCGTGCCTCCCGGCGCACGAGCTCTCTCACTCTTCCATCTGCTGTCTTGTGAGAGACAGAGAGAGAGAGAGCGAA
Organism: Hyalomma asiaticum; assembly: GCA_013339685.2. NCBI lineage: Eukaryota > Metazoa > Arthropoda > Arachnida > Ixodida > Ixodidae > Hyalomma > Hyalomma asiaticum. Next base: position 280,858,206 of record CM023481.1, read on the forward strand.
AGGCGCGCGTTGACTATGGAAACGCTCTTTCTTATATGAACGCTCTACCAGCTCGCAAAGAAGGAGAACGCGCCCTCATCCGCGAGAGACAACGTTGGCGCATGCGTCTTCTAGCGAGTTTCTTGATTGAGAAATACCGACTGCTCGCGCTGGAGAACCGTTCACCGGCCACCCATATATATATATATATATATATATATATATATATATATATATATATATATATATATATATATATATATATATATATATATATATATATATATATAGGCACTGGATCTTCACTTGCAATGAAGTGCCGGTGGGAGATTTCACTTGTGCGTAGTTGAACCATAAGGATTCGTAGCGTGCGCGTTAACTAAATTAATCCGGAACTTGGCACGATCTACGATGAACCTCCCGAGCTTCGCCCACTCATCACCATTCACTCCGTGGATATGATGTGAATTTTTTTATAATTGACCATTTGCAGAGAAATTACCGCGCATGTGCGATAAGTGCGTTTTCCCACGTTTTCCAGCCAAAATTACCTTGACCACAGACTGTTACGAGAAGCGATCATTCAGCACCCGTCGCTGCCTTTCCTTTCCTTTCGTTCTGTCACTCTCTCTGCACTACGAGACGACATGCTTCACAGAAAACTTTTGGAAAGCTTTCATGGTGCTCGTGCATCTTCGCTGGAACGCGTAGATATGAACGCGCTCTGAACAGAAAAGGTATCTGGGGCGAGACCTTTGGTTGGAAAACACCCTTGCGGAGCAGCGGACTTAGATTTGTGCAAATGGAGCTTTAAAAAAGAAAAAAAAAACAACAAAAACTTGGATACCAATGAACATGTAATGCTCAACATGCCGGACCCCTCCATTAAATACAATATCAAATTAATGCATCTAAGGTTTTGCAATGCATAACCTTTGGAAGCTCCAGCGGATATATGCGACCCAAATATTATCGATGGAACTGCATGGCACCAGGGGATTTGAAATTCAATTTCAGATACGACTAGAAATCGTCTGCAATAATATTTGGCCCACACGTTTATAGGATCCTCCCTGGCTGGTCGGCAATGTCTTTTGGATATGTTCAAAAAGTGTTGCAGGGCCCTTCTAAAGACCATGCAAGTTTGCTATGCATTGAAGATATGTACCGACATCTGATTCTGCATGAACAGTCCCTTGTGATCTCTCTGGAAGTAATAGCTCTTACTCACATGAAAGACTTAAAGGGGTCCTGAACCACCCTCCGGGCTTGGTGAAAAAACATATTCTACGGCTTTCCTACGCTGTAATGAACATCTCAGCCAAATGCTGTGGTAATCTGCGAAGCGTAGCGTTCACAAGCGGAGCACAAAGCTTCCACTTCCTCAGGAGCCCTCAACTCAAAAATCGGCTTCTCCTCACGCTCCTTGTGTATGCTTTGTTTCGTCATAAAGCATTTACAAGGAGCGTCGCTGCTAGTGGCCGATGGCAGACACGCCCGCCGCGCCTGTGTGCAGGCCCTTCGCAGCGCGCGTTTTTTAAAACCGTAAGCGTGTGCGTGCCGTGCGCTCACTTTTCCTTGCGTTGTGAGCACCTATATAGGCGAAATAGTTGCTGGAAGCATGTAAAAATATATTTTTTGTTAATGCGAAAGTCTCATAGATGCCATTGGAAGGTGTCCATAAACTACCTCGACGTGGACGCGAACGGTGCGGTGCAAAAGTCACCATAAATATAGTTTTCCGAGAAGCCAACAAATGCATGCCAACAGCCTGTAATAAATCACAAATTATTCCCAAACTTTAATTAACTATTCATCAGTGACTGTAGATGGGTTTGTTCTCTATGGTACTCCAATGCGCCACCTTCTAGTACTCGTACTCAATAACATGGCTCGAGTCGAACCCAAAATATTTCTTTTAAATGGTGGATTAAAGGACTAGGTCTGATTAGGGTGTATTTGGGTGGATTAGGGCTCATTAAAGTGCATTAGGGTGAGACAGACTGAGGTGAATTAAGGTGGACTATGGTATATTATAGAGCGGATTACGCTAGACTTAGATTAGGGTGAATTAGGGGCCTAATTAGTGTTACACTAATTAGGCTCGGCCTAATTAACTTGTACCTAATCACACATAGCTTAATAAGTAGGGCCTCATTAGTCATAATATAATTATCCTTGGGTTAATCAGTCCTGTCTTAATTATATGTGGCCTAGTTAGTTTAGACCTAGTTATGCTGTGCTTTGATATATTATCTTAATTAGCTATCACTTGATTAGTATTACCTTAATTAGGCCTGATTTAGTCAGTGTTAGCCTAATTAGTCCTGAAATATTTAGTCCCAGCATAATGAGGCTTCACCTTGAAGTCTTAGCATAATTTGCCTTGGATGAATAAGTGCTAGCTTAGGTTTGACTTAACTAGTAATATCCTAGCTATGCATGGTTTAGTTAGTACTAGTTAATTAAACACTGTCTAATTAGAAGCTTGCTTACACTAGACTTGTTCATATCAGCTAAATTAGGCATCACATAATTTGTCTTACCTTAATTAGACTTGGCTTAACTAGTGGTATGACTTAATTAATTGTAAGTCATTAGTATCCACTTAATTAGGTGTGACTTACTTGTCATAGCTCAATTAAGCTAGAATTAGTTGTTTGGCTTGGTTGGATTATTCCTGTCTGAACTAGGTTTCAATTATTATTCCTAGTTAGGCTCCTTTGAATTAGACAGCCTTACCTAACTAGCCCTACGAATCTTAATTAGGCTCCATTGAATTACACTTAGCCTTACATAACTAGTCCTAGGAAGCTTTGTCTTTACTACAACGTGGCATTGTTATGCTAGCATTACATAGTTAGCGGAGTTTCCTGCGGATTCCCCAGTTTCACCAATAGCTTAAAACGGCTTCACTGTTAAAATTGAACTAGTGTATTCGCATATTAAATTAATCCATCCATCTTACTGCATGTCAACGCACCTTATTCCACATTAATCTGTCGGCAGAGGTTCGAGTTGTGAAGGTCTTCCTTTCGAGTCATAGTAGTCACACGTTCGAGCCCGACAGGATGATTAACCCGTCTACAATCACTAACCAACAATTAACTAAATTGGGGTTACGCAGGACAAGGTGGAGCAGTGTTGGTAGTTGCACTGTTTGTTCTGAGGCCGTGTTATGTGCAATATTGACGACAAGCAGCGCACTGACAAAGTAAGCGCGCTGCTGATGAACGAAGACAAAGCTTCGGAGGATCGAAAAAAAAAAGAATGCAGTGATCACGAGGGCACGCGACCGAGCCCAGGCGTGGACCGAGCAGGCGGCCACAAGCGCGCTGAGAATAAACAGTCCTCGGTAGTCGTGCGCTTTTCGTCAGCCACTCTGACACATCGCTGAAGTCTGGTGACGTAGTGCGGTGGGCGGGGCACCTCCTTCGACACCGCCCTAAGGAGCTCTGTACCCTCTATTCCGCAGAGTTGAGACAGGACTGGAAAGGGAGGTTTTCCGGTCGCAATATCTTCGCTCCTAACAAACCGTTTTGAAAAATTCTTTCGGCTGTGAATTTCTGAGAGGCCTTCAATACACACCCAGCCATTTTGAAAACCAAGCCCGAGCAGTGGTTTAGGACCCCTTTAAATATCCCACATCTTCCCATCTGCATGCCAGGTTCACTGTCAAAACATATGACATTCATTAATGGACCAGGGCTAAACAAAGTGCAGAGAAAAACAAAATGCTTGGTTTAGACTGATATCTAAGCAGTCGGTTACATCTAGCAGCCACGAGGCAACACAGTAGTCATAAAAGTGGGCAGTAATTAACTAACGAACAATGCATCAGCAAGCAAAGCAGACTGGCCAATTGTTTTCTGTCCTTCGCATGACCGAGTTTCAATAGCTTGTAGGGTACTGTGGACTAGTCAAAGGATAAGGTCCCTTGGAGGGTCGTAAACTGGCGGTCGAGCAGATAGAGCGACCTCCTAGATTGGCCAGTTTGGTTTGAAAAAGTGTACCAATAAAAGGCTGTTCAGATCACTGGTGTGTTGAAAAAGAGTGACATGGCTGCAATAGACCCTTTTCGAAAATCACAAGTGCGCGTCCCTGCACTGCGCCTTTGCTCAAGTAGTAACGGTGCCTGCATGTCCTTTTGAAATGTACGGAGCGCTGCAGCTGCACAGGCTGGGACTTGTATTTTGTGCAGGTTTATATGACGAGGATTGAATCTACCTTTTTTATGTCAAAGTATGTGCGATCCATGCTTGCACACGCTATTTGCAGAATTGACTATGATGCCATTAGTTGGGCAAACTGCATGCCAGGACAGCTGCAACTTCACAATTTTCTAAAGGGTCTATTCCACGCCTAATTATCTAGGTCCTCTTCAGAAGTTGTTGGTCGCTTCACTGGGCGATCCTTGCATGAGAATGTCGCACTTCAGCAACTGGGCAAATGACATGGCAATGCAATGGCTCTTTGCCTGTTCAAAGCAGTGGCACTTCTTGATATCACATGCTGTTGCAAATTCTTACACATTATAAGATTGAAAAAATTGTCAGCGATGTCTTTGAGAACATGCATAACCTTGTATGACTTAGACAGGTCACTGAGAGCCTTGCGACACAAAGCAAGCACATTCCTAATGTAAGCAATAAAGGATCCCATGAACTTTGGGTGCTTGTCGCTAGATTTCCCATGAGTTTTAATAACATGTACCTGGGGTCTAATTTATGCACTTATTAAAAGAGATTATACACAACACAGACAGTACACGAGAGAGATACTGCAAGCAGATTTTTTGTGCAGTTCTTTAAAAGGATGATGTCATACTTTGTCACAAAACTTAATTCCTCTAGTTGATGCTCTTTCATATGTTTTAAAGGGTCACTAAAAAAAATGTAAAGAACATTTTTTCTCATTAGAGTCAATTGCCTGTTCAGAATAGCAAAAGCACTCCCGTGAATAGAAGGTGATTGGTAAGCTAGAGAACATGCCAAAGAAAATACAGGTGGCAACACAGCTCCTATGTTCCTGCAGTAATGCAAGACATCATTTATTGTTGATGGCATCTGTGGAGGCCTACAAAAAAGAACCATTAGCACGTTTAAGAAATTCAAATGCGGCAAAGTGGCAAGAATACAAAAACAAGGAATGGGTTTTGGGTGCCATATGCCACAAGTTTTGGCATGAAATTCAGCAAAACCTTGACCTTCATTTTCTCTTCTAATATTGAACATGAAATGGCAAAATTAACAATACAGTCCCCAAAATTTAATTTATCGGACTGAACCAATTAAATGTTCTACATTAGTGACCCTACAGTTCTACATGATTCCTTAGACGTTTTACAAACACGTAAATGCTCATCATGCATGCATGATATGCAAGATGTATATGCATAAGATAAATTAACATTTCAAGACTTATGGTATTCCTTACTAGACTCATGGCCTTGGCACACAGATGAAGCACAGCTGTGCCTTTCCCAAACCTTGCACTTTGCAGCTGTTGTACCCCTGCCATCCCTTTGATGGAGCAAGGTAGCATAAATGGTCAAATATGCAAGGTACCACAAGGCAAGGTGCAAAACATGTATAGTGCTCCTCTGGACACTTCATTTTTCAACGTCATACCCTAACTGCACCATAGCATTGATGCATCCTCTGCAACAATAATTTTGGCAATTTTTGCCCTTTCTACAAATTTTTACAAAAGCTGCCAAGTTGTGTTAACCATTTTTAAGGAGCAATCAGAAACTAGCCACAGCGATTTTGGGGCGGTCCCCAATGTTGCAAAAACTTGTGCAGGTGTATTTCTGTTGAGAATAATCCTCTAATGTTAGCAGACATCCTCTACTTTTTATACCAGATGTCACAAGCCAGTTAGACTTAATATTTCCTTAGAGTGTCCCTTAAAATATGCAGCCTGCCAACACACTGCGGATAGCTTTAACAAGGCATTACTCATCTGTTCCTGCCTGCCAGCAGACAATTTGTAAAGACGATACAATTCAAAGGGACAGAACATGTTCTTGTTTATTTGAAGTTTCAATTAAGTGAATGACACCAAAAACAAGAACAGTCATTTTATTCGAAAAGTATCCAATGATTGTACTGCAGTTAATTAATTTGATATTTCATTTTTCTTCCAATACCATTGTTTATGTATCAGCCATTATTGAAATATATAGGTGCCACCTTAGGTGCTCTCTGTTTGAAGATGGGACAACTAATCGAAGAATTGATTGATGGGAACAGCCCTCAGGATGGTACCGGAAAGACGATAAACAAGGTGCCGAGTGTCAGCATCTTGTCTGTAGTTCTCTCGTCGGTCTCATACCAAGCACTGTTTATTCCCCATCATAGTAATGTTCAAACCAACCCAGTTTAGCACACTCATACAAAAAAATTGGCACTCATACCACAGGAGCAGTACCTCTTATGTGTTTGGTCATTCTGAAGTAGTCATTCCCACTTGGTATATACTTTAAAAAACTGCCCTTCCAGGAAGCGTGTATCTTTTACTTTTCATTATTCCTGACAATATGCACTTCAACCGCTCTTCCCACATTTCACGGCGTCCACTCTGGTAGCCAGAGCAAATGATTTGTACTCTTGTGTTTTTTTGCCTAGCACTATCGTGAGGCACACAACACAATACCTAACCAATGTGTGCACCGCCTAACAGGTAATTTACATTCTTTAGAGTGCTTGTTTGCCCTGCCATGTTATGTATTTTGAGCTAATTATTTTGTAAGCTCTATTTACTTCATGTGATTAGAAGCTTACAAAATATTTTTCACTAATGTGAAATGTGCGAACACTGTCGACATGGACGGCCAACAAAAGTTTTGTGCCATCCTCTTCAATTATCCAGCAGTCTTGTTTACAGGCAATTTACATTTATCAAACAGTTCACTCTATCTCATATGCATCATTTGCAAGTAACATTTGTGCTTAGTAACAGGCAAACTTTTACTTCAGGAAAAGAATGTCCACTAATAAAGGTTATGTCTGTGTCTCACCAGTCATTTTCATGTGCAACAGTATTATTAAAAATAACGGGTGCACTGCAAAATGATTGAAAATTGGGTGAGTTGGTACGAATGCCAGCTGGTTTGGTGTTATTTTTAGCACCCCTAACAAGCTGCTAAGAATCTGCCATGCCGTTGACAAAAATTGGACAGAAGAAAAAAGGAGAAATGTGCCTCCTCCTCATAAGACGAAGACAAGGTAAAGTGCAAGGTGTAGTTTCTGTTTCCTTTAACCTGCGGGCATGTTTACATAGGTCAGACTGGCCACTGTATTAACACATGCTTAAAAGAGCACTAGCAATCATTGGTAAAATATAGTTCTTCATGCTTAGCAGATCATTGTGAGAATTCTGCATGCCAACCTATGTGGACTACCACCGATATCTTGTTTAGGCATACAAAAACAACTAGCATGCGAGATAATCGAGGCGTTTCATATAAGAAGACGAGCAGATAATTGTGTTAGTGAAGCCTCAACTGTATTGACTGACAGTGAATTCACTTTTTTGAATGCCAACTGATCTCTTAAGTCTTTTTAGATTTTGTTTCATGTCTAAGAATTTTAAAAATTTTTTAAGATACTGTTTATATCTTTCTACCGTGCATATGCATGCATTGTTTGGCTAGTCTGGGTGTGTGTATATATATGTGCAATTGCTTTTCAATAAACCGAGGTCTGGGTCGGCACTTGTGTGTATTCTTCCCTGTGTCCGTGCCTTTTTTTGTGTGCGCTGAAATAAGCATTTATAATGGTTGCACCTCGAACAGCAGTGTATATTTGTATGGGTAAGGATTGTATGGACAACACAATATTATTATACGCAATATCTATAATATTGCACGTGAATATAAAGAAACTGACATTACAGATTCCAGACAGGTTTCCAGGGCTTTTGAGTGCTAGCGAACATTTCACAGGATATACATAAGAGTGAGCTTGGCAAACTGAAGCCTAACTTTAGGAAAAAGGGGAATGCTTAATCTTAAAATTTAATTAATCTTGGATTTTATGCAATGAAACCATTACTTGAAAATAAAGGCAAATGTGATGGAAGGTGTAGATATAACAACACAATTTTTTTTAACATGTACCAAATGTAATGCACACAAAAATTACTTTCTGCCTCCATCAAAATACAGTTGGGTTCAAACTTGCAATTTTGAGCTTCGCAGTGCAAAGCTACAGCCACTGTGCTATCACAGCAATAAGAAATATAGAAAACGACAAGCAATGTTGAAATGCTTTCATTTATTTACTTCACAAGCTGCATGTATGTATCCGTGCTAAGCCCTTTGCATTTGCGTGACGAACTGTGTACAACCTTCAAGTCCTTGGAAAACTGGCACACTGATTTGTACATCTTTAATCAACATAGATATACACACTGTTACAGTGCCCTCTATTGTCTCTTCAACAACAAGCACCTTGCTAAAAAACCACATGCTTAACATCACTGGCTATACAAAGCAAAAAAGGAAATCAAGGCAATAATAACATGCATCAATAGTTTTTACTCGATGTCTCATAATTCAGCGTTAATCAAATTGCATTAAAACAAAGCTGCACATTACATGGCAAGCTCATTATTACTATGTCATTACTGGTAGTGCTCATTTGTACAAAGCCTCAGGACTACAAATGAGAAAAGCTCGATATATAGCTTCAGTTAAAAATACAACAGTGAAAGCTGTGCAGAGCTATTTCCTCTGCATCTCCATTCACAGAATGTGCATGGAAAAAAACCAGCACACCATTATTAACACAGAAAACTTGCTATCTTTCAGGCTTTTCAAAGGCCAGACACATGCAGCACCCTAGGTGAAAGAGCTGCTTGTGTGTACGTCAAGTTTTACATAAGCTACAAAAAGTGCTGCAAAAGTGCTGATGTATGTGCATAAGATGTGGGATGCATACTGTCGAAGCACGTGCACACAGGAAAAGTGAACAGTACAAAACAAACATTCAGTCCTGACATGTGCACTTTGTTTACAACTTCGATCAGCTTCATGGCCAAGTTCGTTGGTTCATGACAATATGATACCCCCTCCTGAATGTTCGATCCTCTGAAAGAAAAAAATAAGAAAACATCATATACTGTTTCAATATCACCTTAATTAGCATTTCACTGGCATAAATTATAAAATTTGGCACTAACTGCTCCACAGCAACAGTGAACAATGTTTTCAACATTCACTGAATATCTTACTTATATTACATCCTGTCATCTGGAGCCTTTGGCTGTTTCTATGTATGGTGTGTGACCACAGCATATGCTTTGTTGATGAACAAGTGAGGCATTTCCTTTTTGTGCTAGTAGTACATGCTCAGGTAATCATGAACATTTGCAAAGCAGAGAGGAACAATGGGCAGAACACCACTTCTTTAGAACTGCTTCCTGAATTCTTAACTGAATATAGTGAAGTTACTATGAATATTACTATAATATTCTGAGCCTTGCCAACCCTCAGTCATCGCCCAGCTCCCCCTTTAGGCAAAAGATGAATTATGTGGAAACCATGAATTCATTGCCCATGCCTAAAGAAAATAAACAGTGAGCCTTGCAGTTCACCAAAAATTCTCTCTTGACCATTGCAATCGCCAAGAGACAGAGAAAGAGAGAGGAGACTAAAGGATTGTTTGATTTATGGGGTTTGATGTCCCAAAACCAGCTCTGATTATGAGAGGTGCCGTAGTGGTCTCCAGAAATTTCGACCCCCTGGGGCTCTTTAACGTGCACTGACATTGCACAGCACACAGGCCTCAACATTTCGCCTCCATTGAAATCCAGCTGCCGCGGCCGGGATTCAATCCCGCAACCTTCATATCAGCAGCCGAGTGCCATAACCACTAGACCACGGTGGCGGGACAAGACCAAAGGTAACCTCGCAAACTTGGATAGTTGTAGTGGTTGCATGCAATAGGTGAAGAGTTCTCATCAAAGGACTTCATTTAAAAGGAATGGAACAATGACAAAAGATATTTGTATCTTGCTTCTTTTTCGATTGCAAAAAGGTTGCTCATGGCCCACTCATCAAGTGTTGTAATCTCCTTTGCTTCAGCGCGCGACTGTTATTTAATTAGAGGCATTCTTATGGCAGCCAGTTCCAGTTTCAGATTTAGAGAGCGCTGAGAAAGGCCGATTGTTCGTAAACACAGCTGGCCACACCATCTCAAACTCGGCAATGCGTGCTTCATTCGCTGCTGAACAAAAGAAGGTAGGGGAGAGAATGAAGAGGAATGCAGGACCGGGGGCCCCTTCTCTTGGGGACAACAACAATAAAACTGCCTGGAATGGAGAGGGAAGAACAGTGGTAGAGAACACACCGAGTGAATAGCACGGCAGCACAGCAGAGGCAGTAGCAGCAGTGAGCACAAACTGGTCGTGGATGTTCACTGCTTGTTTACAGCACAACCTTTTGGATGTTGATTTCGTGAAGTCCTCCATTGGCGGCACAGTTGCGCTTCACACATTTTAAAACCAATTCTAAAATATGTTCGAGGCTGCATTTGCCATTGATTTTTGCACATGATGCATGTGCATCCACAAAAACCTCTTTCAAGTAACCTCCCCTTCAAAATTTTGTGTCAGTGCTCTTTTAAGCTGCAGTTCTGTGGTCCGGATTCCTGCTGTCTGTTGCTGCCAGTGAAGTAGCATCCTAGTCACATTGTACTCACTACTTTGCCAGCTTCTAGATCTGATGCTTATCTACTTCACCTCTGACCTATGTCGAGTCTTGTTTTTTGTTTCTAATTTTCAATCAATGTTTTCCTTCTTGCCCCCCCCCCCCCTTTTTTTTTTGTATGGCATTTTGCTATTAAAGAGTCTCTCACCAAGTCTGGCAATATTGAGCTGACAAGTACAGTCCATAAATTGCAATCTCACAATCATGTCTGCTGAGAATTACACCACTGTGTGGCAAGAACTGAAATTTGCAACTCCAAAGGTCATCGTTTGCTGTAAGCTCGGCTTCCTTGTTAGTTTTGTCAGTTTTGCAACATTCCTGCACATCTATATCAACGAGTTCATGACACTATGCTCTTCAAATTTTCTGCAGAAAAACACCATGGATCTTCAGGCATGCTCCGAGACCTTCCTGGAGCAGTGCTGGCATTAGGGCTTGTTCATGGTGAAAAACTACCTATGTCCAAGCTGACAGCTTTGATGTTTCCAAGTGGGGCACAGTAAGAGACAGTCAATGAAAGTATGGCAGGTAGTGTGACAGGAGTGTATCACCCGTAACTTGCCCTTGTCAATTTGTGCACCTAACTCCAAAGGTTCACTACAGGCTAGCCCTTCATCATTTGTCAGTTTCATTAGTTTTTAATAATGAGTTGCTTGAAAATATCAGCACTATATCTGTATGTTCAAATAATGCACGTGAGTGAACATGCACACAAGATGCACAGAATGCACAGTACATTTTGCACACAGAATGTGTAAAATGTACTCTTCACACTTGGAGAACTTCTCAGCAAAAGTAGCATGTTGTGTTGTGCATTTATAGTGAATTGATGGTGCTTCTCGCACACAGCAAACTCCGCAGTCATTGTGGCTATAGCTGGCCACATTGACTGCAGAGTGTCTGTTCGTAATAATATAGAGATGACAACACTGTTCTTTTCATTTGCATTGAAGGGGCTGTCAAGTCTGCCATGTGTTTCTCAGCTAAGCAAGCATTAGTTGCCAATTGCCATTGATCGCCCAATGCGCTTGTGTCATAGTAACCGCTGCAGATACATAATTTAAAATAATGATTTCTCGTGTATAAAAAAATAACACCCTTTTCTAACTTTGAGCATTCTTTGTGGATACGTTTAGCTACTGAATGACATAGCAAGCATATTTTTATCCCGATCACTAGGGCGACTTTTTTTTTTGATTGGCTGCGAAGCTTTATGTAAAAAAAGTTACCTTCGAATTTTTTTTTTTTTTTCATAGTACCGGCCAAGTCTTCATCCTCCCAGATATTTTCCCTTACACTACTTTTAGCAGGCTACCAGTGTGCAAATTATTTTCGACCTTTGAGTTTTTTAACACTGCCAAAAAAAATTTTGAACTTTACATTTTTTGTCAAATTTGCTTATGCCAAAAGCGTAAGAAATAGCTATTTAATTGATGAACTCTTTACCCCTTTATCACTTCTTTAGGTTGCAATATAAACAATTTTAATGTTACAAAATGTATTTCATAACAGTCCCTGGAAATAAAACAGTTTCACGTCTAAAATGGAGGTAAAGCTTTTGGTAACGAAACTAAACAAGCAGAGCTAGTTTTGGACTTTAACAAGCATGCTGAAAATTTTCAGGCATATTTATAATGGTCAGAAAAACATTGGTTGATTTGGCATGGAACGACCCTATAATGAAGTTATGAAGACTGAGGGCTTAAGATTTGCAAGTGCTGAACATGCCTGCTAATTAAGCTGTAAACAGGTAATTTAAGACAACATCAATTTGACGCTCGGACATGCAATGCTGAGGTTTTACAATCATGAAAGCAGCTAGTACCAGATGAACAGTCCTGCCCAGCTATGGAAATTTAGCAGGAAATAAACTATTTATGATAATAAGGCACTTCACTCGAACCTTGTTATAACGTAACAGGATATAACGAAATAATGGATATAAAGAAGTAAATAAAATTCCCCTTGAAATCACCATAGACATACATGCATTTGAAACCTTGTTTTAACTAAGTAAATTGACCTTTCAATGAACATAACGAACTAAAACCGTCTCCCAATCAAAAATCCGCATGCGTTCCCGTCAACAAAATTGTTTTCCACAGTGTTGGCCAGCTGTTTGGAGTGGCAATCAAAAAATCCTGCAGCCCAATGTAACTGCCGCACATTGCCGTGTCAAAGCAGTGGCGTACACCAATATGTGCTGCTGCCTTCCTCTGATCTATTGCACTCTTTACTTGCCATCCCCACTTTTTTTTTTTTGGAACACTTTTTTTTACTTGAACACACGGGCTATACTGCTATGGGCATATGATTAATAATCTGCCAGCTCACTGACGACAAACTTATTTTGATGTGTGTTAGGTAGCAAAATGCCCATCTTAGGTGAGGACGCTGGTCTTTCACTGTAGCCACATAGTGAAGTAAGCTTGAAATGCCAAGGGTTGCAGCATACACACTAGTTTTGTCGAAAAATAAGAACAGGATATATGAATTAATTTAGTAAACTTGACAGTAATGTTCCCTGACTTACTGACTGACGTACAGTAGTGAGCCCTTGTTTATAGCTGTTGCGATACTTGTGATAATGTGACATTCACACATTATGCACAAAGAAGGTGCCCAATCTGTGTATTTCTGCATTTTACTTGACATTCAGCATTAAAGCGTGTGAAGGAAAAGCATGTATATAATACGAGAAAAAAAGATGGCAGGGTGCTTCTCTACAGATGCATCTTACTGGGTAATGAATATCAATGTAATACCAGTTATTTGACGAAGCGTTTCCAGGATTACTCCCAAATACTGCGGTCACCATCAGTCTTGAGTGCTTTCTAGGGGCTATACATATAAATGCGACATATGTGCATGCAGAATCTTTCTAAATGGCTGCCACATTACATTATATTACAGCACTTATCCCAGTCATGAAAGAAGGGGTGGGATGAAAAAATACTCATGTATTTAGATTAATATACATTTTAAACAGCATGTCTTAAAAATATCATTTTCAAATTCCTTGACAATTTCAGTTAAAATTTTCTAAAAGTTGGAGAAGCAAATAGTATGTAATAATTAGGGGTGTAAGAATATTTAAAATTTCAAATAATTTCCTAATAGAATTTGCTATTTGATTCAAGTTACACTTAATTTTTACTATTCAAACAATTCAAAATTCGTAATTAAGGGTCAAAATATGCTGTCTCATGCCTATTCCCGTATGTACAGTAGACTCTCAATAATTCAAACTCTGATAACTCAAACTTTCAGTTAATTCAAACAAATTTCGAATGTTTGGTTGGCCTGCTATGTCTGCAATGTATTTTGAAGTTGCTTAATTTAAACTGCAGCATTCAGTCAATCCTGTTAATTCATACTTTTTGCTTATTCTTACCAGAAATACCGGCTGTTTTGGTTCCTTCAAGGTGAACATTCATGCTGATATATTCTTAAATGACCAAAAATAAAGCCAATCACACCTCCCAGCACTTGTTAAAGCATCCAAATCCACCAGTAGAAACAAGAAAAACAAAACACAGGTGGGGCAACAATGCATGTGATAAATGGCCATTTCTGCTTTTTCTGTTATGTTGCACTGAGCCTTGCACCTGCATCTGATAATTCAAACTTCTGATAATTAATTTAAACAAAATTCTGGGGTCCCTTCAAGTCTGAGTCTACTGTAGTACGCTTCGCTGCATAACACATTTGTACTGTGGCGACGTTAACAATGGTGTACTGCAGCGAAGCTAACACTGGCATACTGCTGTGAAGCTAACATTGGCGCACTGCGGCAAAGCTGACACTCGTGTAGTGCGGCGAAGCTAACACTGGTGTACGTGAACAGACGTAACAGCATCAAGCAAATCCTATGCATATGTACACCACTGCACTAGAAATATACAATATGCCAATGAAATGGCACTGTTTTAGCAGATGATGTCACACAGGGCAATGAACCTGAAAGGCAGTGCAAGCTATGCAGAAAAAGAAGGTGCATGTATCAAAATGATGATGGCTTGGGCAGTGACAATTTTATTTCACTCTAGAATTACTGATTACCCCAAGGCAGATATGTAAGATTTTTTGTAATTGAGTTTAAAACTCTTTTTAAAAAATTCAAGGTGTAAAAATCAGGTGCTATTTTACAAGGTGATAATTGGAGAGAAATGTTTTTTTTTTTTTATGGGACTGTTCAGAAATTTAGGGTTTTCTGGGCTACATTTATGAATTCAAATTTACAAATGAGAGCTGCGTAGCACACACAGAGTTGCAAGCACCTTGTAGAATGAACTATATGTCAATGCAGTTCACTTAAGCCAACAGAATCTAACTTTGGTGTCCTGACATGGCATAGCTAGCACATATGCACTGCAGACTCCATGTAGCATAACAAATAGGATGGCATGTGGTACTGGAATACGGTGAGAAATCTGGTTTAACCCAATTCTCCTGAAACATGTATGGGGTACAAGAATCGGATAATATCAAGTTTTACCTGCAAGCGGACAACCCAAAAGATATGTAATGCGGCGAGGATTACTAACAGTGGAGAGAACTAGCTCTCATACAATGAAGCATGCTATTTGTGAGCTTTCTCACAAAAGAATTATCATCCCACCAAGAATGTGAGACCTTATGGTTCAACGTGAGCAGTCCTCATTAAAAGCATCAACAAAATAAACAATAAGTAAACTTTTATGAACATGATGCAGCTTTGGAGACACAAGTAGGTAAATTTCTACTTTTGATGATTTCAAAAGACCGTCCCAGAGGTGGAGCTCTGTATTTTGAGTTATCAGCGTATTGAATTCTTCCAAAATCACTAAGTTTGATATATCCTGCTTTGACAGACGAATTGCAGTAAACATTCTCACACCAGTTAAATGAACAACCATGGAGTCGTTATGCAAATGTAAACATAAAAAGGTCAATGACTGTGAAAACTTGTAGCAAATTTCATTCCTACTAATCTCTTCACGAGAGACTGAAAGTAACAACCAAAAACAATTATATGCAATAATACTCACTTGGAGAGGCTCTACAAAATCCAACCAGTCAGATGCATGCGTTGGCAAGAGGCCCATTGATGAACATTTATAAAGAGCTAAGGCCAAACACGCCAGGTTGCCAAAAAGATAAACTATTTTCTGAAGAATGGCTTGGCCACCTTCAATCATCTTGAATGCTGCGCAGAGAGAAATCACAATGCATAAACTAGGGCTTGCAGAAGAGTGCCCTACATTTTGCAATTTAAGGCATGCACAGAAAGAAACCTAGCACATGCAGCATTCACATTTTCTGGGTAATCTTCTGATGCAATGTGCCTACACGTGTTCCATTCCCTACAAAAATGCCGTAACACATAAAATTCACAATGCATTGTTAAATCCTACACATGAATCACCTCAAAAATATTTGCCAGGAAAAGGGTACCAAAAACAAAAAATACATGTGTAATATTTATCTTAATTTTATTTTTGATAGCAAGACATAATAGTTAATCATCAAGGTTCAAAAGAAAGACAAAATACCCAGAAAAGTTTATTTTTTTTTACTTCAGTGTTAACAGCTACAATGTGCGCATACATGCTTGTGTATCCACATACCTACACAAACATACATGACTAATGAGACCTCCACAATACAGTTAAGTAGCCATTATAGTTGAAACAGCAGATACATTTCTCAGGCATAGATGTTCCTTTAAAGGATGGAATACCTTGCAGCAGCTATGCAACTCCACATTCACCACAAAGGTAACAAAATCACAGGTCACAAAGTGGATATTGCTCATTTTTTTTACCAATCTTTGGCATGCATCCTTTGGCACATATACAAGAAAAATGGCCCCCTTTATGGTGGCGAAATATGCAATACTGTAATGGCACTAGTTAAAGGAGTGAAGCCGATCTAACATTTTCAATTATTAAACCTCGAAGCTTCACTGGAAACATTGGTTCCCTCTCAGGGAATATGCTGTAACGGCAATGCAGTTTCAACTTTGCTGTAAGCTAGTATAAGGAAGGACTGTACAGAGAAACAGCATGACATATGTGATATATTCCGAGTGCAACATCTTATACCCTTTGTTAATGAAAGGATCTGGAACAAATGCAAATTCTCTTTCTTGGTTGTTTACAAAATAAAGAACACAAAACACAAGCACCAATGCTAGAAGAAGCAATGGGAATAACTTACTTGACTGGATTGTTAAGAGTGCCTTGACAGGTCTCAAGAACAACATTCCCACCATCATAATGGGGAATATTGAGATAGAATTTCCAGCCATGTACATAATGAAAAGGTTCATAGGCACCTGCTTCCATGGAGCTGTACATAATGAAAAGGTTCATAGGCACCTGCTTCCATGGAGCTAAAGCTACATCCCAGGATTTCTGTATAAACAAGAAAAATTCAGCCACATAAGTGTAATCAAAGCGCCAAGAATGTGCAGTGCCAGAGTGCCAAATAACGTAGACGCATGCCAAAAAGCTGAAGTTGCACAAGGACATATAGAAACCATTCAGGGGCGGCAAACACAATTGTTTAAGCAACCTCTTTTCACCAGTTCTACTGATTAGTGGCCAAGAAACAACATTGCATACTGCGTTCTGGATGAATTCAACCTTCCCAACCATTAACATGTCATTTAACATCAATATACTGTTCCAGTGCTGCAGGTGATCATTTTCCGAAGCTACCACCATGCGCAACAAGTCGCTTGACATCTTGCGTTCTAAGGGCAACATGAAAATTATCACTAGTTTGCTAAGCATGAGTATTATAAATAACAAGGGGAACATTGTACTTCCACAGTGACAATTCATTTTTTATGCAAAAGTTGAATATAACCAGTGTCATAATTATTAAACAATTAATTGATCACTAATTACAAATAATTGATGGAGTTTTACGTGCCAAAACTAGCTATGATTACGAGGCATACCCCGCAGTGGAGGGTTCCAGAGTAATTTTAACCACATGCGAGTTCTTTAACGTGCCCTTAAATCTAAGTACATGTGCCTTTCTTGCATTTCACCCCTTCAAAATGCAGCTGTGGGGGGCTGGGATTCAATCCCACAACCTCAAGCTTCGCAAGCCAACACTTAGCAGCTAAGCTACCTGCGCTCCCCCAGTGCACCCACTCTATGTTTCAAGACGTCTGAAACACCAATGGCCAGTGCAACGATGACATCATGGGAAAGTAGATGTTTCAGTTATTGAATGTGTCCAACTATAAGTCATCGAAGATGACACGGCTGCCTTCGACGATCCATCTTCGAGTACAGCTCTTGGTATCTATTCCGCTGACCTGACTGGCCATCGATTATCTGTTCTTCCCTTTGCGTGGCCTGCCGATGTCGATTTTTTCCTTTTAATGTTGGTTAGCACATTGGTTCTAATGATCTGTATGCAGGCATAAATGAAACATTTTCCCTTGTGTTAAAACTAGGTTTGTCTTCAATATAGTGTTCTGTAGTAGTTTCAGTGTGCTAAAAATGAAGGTATATGTACATATGAGCCGTTCATGCTATACAGATTCCTTAAACAACCAAGTCCCACTTATTTGCACCGATAAAGTTTCTTTACCTTAACAATAAGATTTGCCTCCGTCTCACGACTGGCTTCGCTGTGACCTTGTCCAAGGGATGAACTAAAGCCCGGAGGTGAAGCCAGTTCTGTCACTCTATCAGCTCTTCTAGAGGGCAAAGCAGAAACATCCCGTTACAGTCAGGAACTCTCACTTATTAAAAAAAGAAAAAAAAAGAAAAAAAAGGGACTCATGATCATGCCTGACGAGGTCATAGAAAAACGACAAACTGCACTCATTTATGCTACAAAGGTGACATCTACAACTTCGATACACCTTTTCCGATGCAGCTCAGGCAGTGATCAATAACACATGCTTTCTATTAACCATATTTGCAAGACGGGAGAGACAGCATCGCTCACTAACCAGATATACGCAGCTTGTGTATTACACATAAAACGACGTTATGCCACTATTGACAGCACCTGCAGACGCAAAAACTACCGCAGCTGAGTCCAATCCACACAGGAGCATAATGCAAGAGCCGATACTTGTAAGTGAAATCAAATTTGTCTTCCGCCCATGAAGACGCAACCACGTTTTGCATCGGCACTAAACAAGGGACAGGCGCAGACACCCGTGCAGGACAAGCCGCCTGGCCTTCAGCAATCTAAGTAGGCAAATATTTTTGCTCAAGTATTCAATCGCGAAACTATTTCGCAACGTCATCGGCGAGCACAGCGCTGTTGCACCTCTGCGACGAGAAAGCGAATCAGCCAAATAGGAGTAGGTAGGACCAAGTACACTCAGAATATTTTCAC
Source organism: Hyalomma asiaticum (assembly GCA_013339685.2). Classification (NCBI taxonomy): domain Eukaryota; kingdom Metazoa; phylum Arthropoda; class Arachnida; order Ixodida; family Ixodidae; genus Hyalomma; species Hyalomma asiaticum. The sequence goes on from CM023481.1 coordinate 280,877,254, forward strand.
ACTAGCACCACAAAATATCATCGCAAGCAGCAATAACCTTATACTTGCCTCTGAGAAAAAGCAAAGGACCATTTATGCCGCTTTGACGGAGCTCTGCTCACTAAACTTGCAGCCATTTTAAGCTGATCACAGCGTTGTGAGCTAGCAATTCGCATATCGCGCTAGATGCCTCCATCTTTAATTTGTAGAGTGCAGTAAATTTAGCTTACACCTCAACAGAAAAACTAAACTTATTATTTTGAACTTAAATATTTAACCGACAAGGCAGTAACGCTATGTGCAATAAATGTTTCAGTTTCGTTTTTGAATGGCTGCGCCTCTGGGCTATCTGGGTTCTGAGCTGATAACCGATCAGTGATGTTCCGTGCAGGGAATTTTCCCTTTTTCAGGGAATTTTTGATCGTCATTTTGAATGAAAGGGAAAAAGGAAATCTTCGCAATAATGCAGGGAATTTAGGGGCTGCAGCAATATTCTTATAATGTGCAAAACACTGCGGTCACGAGGCGCTTTCGGTTTCTGAAATCGTTGCTGACGCACATAACGCACAAAATAATAGCTTTGAATATTAGTTTCTCTTACTTACACGGAGCGTCTTTTTGTCCACTCCGGGCGTTAGGCTCGATATCCACATATGCGCTATGCACGGTGCAAGAATGCACCGTGGCGCTATGTATTTACAGCACATGAGCTCCGAGATCGCAGATCGCCATCGTAGTACACCCCACGGTACACCCTAGTGGAAGCCATTATTCTTTCGCCAAAAGTTGGCAACTATGTGTGCGACAAGCCAAGAGCTCTTAATAGCCAAAACAATAATAATAATAATAATAATAATAATAATAATAAACTTTCCCATTTGATACAGCGGCCGTGTGTACACAAACGAGTATGTACGGCATTTCTTTCACATCGCATACACCTTGATGTTAGCCCCAAGGTAGGTCCCTCGTAGTATTAAAAGCCGATCCCGGAGGCAATGCTTTGAGTTGCGTAGGAGCACAGGCGTAAAAAGAGAACGATAGCAAGGGCCCGAAACACGTCAAACAGTCATATATGCACATGAATTTGTGCAGGGAAAAAAATTGGCAGATCCCACGTGCAGTGGGAATCAAGGAAATGCGAAGCACGCATCAGGAACGTAAAATGGATTTGCATTGTTGTCTCACTATACCGAGTTTGGTACATATAACGAAACGGCCGCAAGAGCACCACGTCTGTGGCATGTAAACCATGCCGCTCATACACGCATGTCATGATTCTAACGTTGTGACCTGTCATTTACGTTCGTCAGGCAGTCGTGTTGTGCAATAGCAATTTTGGTATACATCCCATTAACGAAACGAGTGGCATGTAGATCATGCCGCTCATGACATGCACGTCACGATTCTCTATGACCTGTCATTTATGATCGTCATGCAGTCATGTGCCAAAATCAATTTTCGTATACATCCCATTAACGAAACGGCAGTATTCGCGACTCCATCTAAATGCTCGCCACCTAGCGGACGCTCCTGGAACCAGCCGATCCAAGGTCGACCTCGAAACGCGGCATGGTATCGCATTACCGCGCGCTGTAAAACAGCACTGTAGTTCCTTAATCGACGCCATGCCACCTCGAGGCAGCCCGGAAAAGAAAAGATCCTCATCAAAAGACATTTGTTGCGTGCCTCAGTGCGTGTCATCGCCATGCAAAGACAGCAACACGCCGTTTCATCAGTTCCCCAAAGAAGCAGACGACGCTTCGCGCAGGGCAACATGGATTAGGAACTTGCTCATCGGTAAGAAGATGACGGGCACTATGCTAGTTTGGTCCAGGCACTTCACTCGCGACGATTTCTTCCTCCCCAGTGAGTACACAGATAGTGTGTGCGCGCGTTTATTATCATGCGCGCTTTTCGAAGAGCCGGAGTGTATAGTTTAGGCAAGCGCGTGAACAAAATAGCGACATCATTTATACATGTATATCTGGTAACGTTTTCTGAGCATGTCTATGCTCAACTTGAACCGCGGTAACATTATTGCTGACGCACTTTTGCCCGCATGCATTGTAGTAAGTAGATATAAAGCGAGCGCTTGCCTTCGTTCGCCGCCTTCGTCCCATGCGCGCGCTGCGCCTCGTAATTTGTTTGGTGGTTATGGAGGCAATATTAATGTGTGATCGTTTAACGTAGTGCATTTGCATTTCGAGTTCATCTGGTGACAATTCAGGCTTAATTGCGCTCGTTTCTACTTTTTAGCCCGCGACCTGTTCTCCGAGCCTCTAAGTTTGTCTTCCGGCACCGCGCATAGAACTGCATGCACTCTTTTAACACGTTTATAAGTGACGCATTTGTACTCAATGGAGCAACGCCGCGCACAAGTGCTTGCATCTTTCGGAGAGGCCTGCTACGCATGAACACGTACCTGCCTTCTTCAACTTCAGGCTCGCTACTGATGCGGGTCTCCGAACAAGTGCGACGTTTGAACACACAGCGCAATTATTTCCGCTTTTTCGCCACTCAAATCTTTCAGACCGATTAATACCAGGTGTTTGGCAGCAAGATACCTTTCGCATTCGACGAAGCATCGTGATTCGAACCCGCAATCAAGAAACTTTAGCACAGCGCTAAGCGGAAGCGCGGCCGCGACCCTGGATATAGAAGCCATCTTTGTTTTTCTCAGCAATGTTGCCAGATGATCCACTTTTTCTGGAGTTGCGAATAGCGCCAGGGCCATGGCATGTAAATCATGCCGGTCATGACACGCGTGTGATGATTTTCATGTTATGACCTGTCATTTATGTTCGCCATGCAGTCATGTTGTGGCATGCCAATTTTTGTGTACACCCCATTAACGAAACGACCAGGAGAGCACCAAGACCATGACATGTAAATCATGCCGCTCATGACATGCATGTCATCCTTCTCATATTATGACCTGCAATTTATGTTCGTCAGGCAGTCATGTTGTGCCATACCAATTTTCGCATACATCCCATTAGCGAAACGGCCAGGAGAGCACTAAGACCGTGGCATGTAAATCATGCCACTCATGACATGCATATCATGATTTTCATGTTACGACCTGTCATTTATGTTCGTCATGTAGTCATGTTGTGGCGTACCAATTTTCGTAAACATCCCATTAGCGAAACGGCCAGGAGAGCACAAAATCGTAGGCGGCTAGATAGATAGATAGATAGATAGATAGATAGATAGATAGATAGATAGATAGATAGATAGATAGATAGATAGATAGATAGATAGATACGCTCAAACCCGTCGAAGTTCGCTAAGAAATGCTTCGCCTTTAATATGTGGGAATTTTTAGCGATGCATGCGGGGAAAAGTGCCCGAAATCGGGAATTTTCATGCCTCGGAAAGGGAATTCTTCGGCGCAGGACGGAACATCACTGTAACCGATGCGTTTTCGTCTTTTCAGGGCGTGGGATATGCGCGGCGCATATCGCACGCGCTGAGGTAGTGAAGTAACTTTCGCTGGGACATGCGGACATGCGAGACACGTGATACACGCGATTTATCATGCGATTTATAGCATCTCCGACTAATCGCACCGGCGATCGAGATACGGCGATGACTGGACGAAACGGTGCGCCCCGGTGAGATTTGTCGAAGATGCTGTAAAGTGAACCTCATTTACTAATTAATTAATGCTTACTCAAACGTTAGCTAGCGTCGTAATAGGGCTGGTAATAATAATTTGTGGCGCACTTGTAGGGTTCCTGTGGCACGTCATATTTCTTGCACGATCTGCGCTGGTTTTCCGCAAAGCCATTACCAACACTTTCAAAGGGCCCCTAAACCACCAAGAGGTCGAAATTTAGTTGTGGTGTTGCTTTTGTGCCGGTGTCCGCAACAAACACGTAGCCTCAAGAATTTTTCGAAACGGTGCCGAGATAGCCGAGTTACACACGTTTGATTATAAAAACGCGGCGCTTGCTTGTTGTGCTCTCTCCTGCGCCCCACCGGCCGCTTGCCGGTGCCACCTCCTCGCCAAGTGCTCCTCCGAATGTCACGTGACATACATCGCCGATGACGCGCATCCGGTTGACGCGCCTCCGACGGGCTCCCGCGCTCGCGCAAGTGTTTTGTTGGTGCTGTGCCAACGCTCTCTGTTAGCGCTATCCGTCGTGTTCTGACAGTTGCTGCAGTTTGTAGTCGGCTGTACCTCACTTGCACTTGCACTAGCGCATTTACAAATTCACACGCGAACACCACACGAACGACACACGACGAGGAAAACAAACAGGCAAGGAGCGCGTGCATTTGCTAGCAGACTAACCGGAAATCGACGTTCTCCTTCGACCAATCAGTGGAACTCGGACTCTTCTGACGTCACCAAAAACCACAATGTCGTCGCGGCTAACTTTCGTATGCCGGAAATGGCCGGGGAGGCGCGCGGGATTGTTTTTCGAGTTTGTGGCGCGACCGCGGCGCACAGCGCTGCCGCATTTGACATCGTTCATCGTGACGGCATTCTCAGCTTGATGCACGTGTTAACTTGAAATGTCCCCCCCCCCCCCCCCCCCAAAAAAAAAAAAAAAATGTCGGGGGTGGTTTAAGGGCCCTTCAAGATCACCGCTATGGATCACCGCTGCGTGAGAGCCATAAGGCTGCATGAGTCACACGTAACATATGACACGGAGAGCTTGATTTCCTTGCTTGAATGATTCGTCCGCAAGTTTTTTGGGTATCTTTTCAACAACCAGAAAGTGCACGCGCCTCACTTTGTATCGCCGCACGCGGCATACGTTCGAATCATTTAAGGCCACAATCTCAAAATACAGATTCGCATCAAAATATAATTGCAAAGTACGGAAGTAATATATATATATATATATATATATATATATATATATATATATATATATATATATGAGGAACAGCAAGAGCTAAGTTCAAATATAATAAATTTCGACCACCTGGGCCGCAGTACACGGGCCTCAACATTTCGCCTCCACCGAAGTGCAGCCGGGATCCGATCCGCCACCTCCGGATCGAAAAAACAAAAGATTATGTTGCAAAGCTAATAAAGAAAAATTGTGGCCAGCGAACTCCGGCCATACTTTGCATACATGTGCTTCGCATTGGAAGTTCGTATTCGTTGGCTGCTGTGCCACTGACGTGGCAGCAGCATGTTTATACAAATCCGAAAACGCATGAACGCATGGCGACTTGTAACTTCAACATGTACCTTGGGCATACCTGAGAACTCTTCCGAATTTTCCGTAAAATGTAGGGATTTGGAACCATGATGGGATGTTATGAATGTTCACCTAATTTTTACGGATAACGGGCTTCATTCGCGAAATCTCGTTGCAATTCGTTATGAAACCACATTGTCGCTTCGCCTCATCACACTAATGTCATCCAGCGAAGCGCTAAAATTGGGAAGGAGACATCAACTTTCAGGGGACACAGCACATCCCATCAGTATGATCACCCCCACGTAAAGACATTGCCGGTAATCATTCAGAGCTGTCTGTGGCGTTGCTGCAGCCCTGAGGAGCAGTGAAAATGCAGGTTTCCCGTGTTTACAACTTCTGCAAATAAGTACAAACCTTGAAACTAAAAAAGTAGTCTTCAGGTTGGCAGCTAGGTATGCTATACGGCTGTGGTCAATCGGCTTTCGATGGTTCATCTTCAATGGTTCATGTACAAACGCATCATTCCAAGCTGTGACGTTCATGCAAACTATCCCACACGACGCACAAACTTCTAAGGTATATATGTCCAATGTCTGTGACGCTGTGGGCGCTGGACTGATGCACCGAAATGATCCGAAAAGGTGCGAATATCAAATTTTAACATGAAAGTGTTTTATGCCGAGGTCCGCGAAGAAATCAATGACGTAATTCCGTCATGGAATTGCATGTCTGAAAAAATAAACACATTTGACCACCAACCACCCAGTACACGAAAGAGGAGCTGCTAGCTCTATCGATCACACCACCAACAAAATTGGAATGCGATGGAAAAAACGGGCTTTGTATCTTTACTACGCCGCTTTAAATTTGCATCTAACTGCTGTCCGGTTAAAGCAAACATATTTAATAAGGAAAACTTTTCTTAAATTAACAACGCATCCCTTTCACTGCATTCATGATTCTCAGCAGTGGCACCACCATCTAGCAACGATGGAGTAAGTCGTAAGTTGTTGTGTTAGTATGAGCGCCGGCAGTTAGCGCTTCAGTAGACTCGACGTCTCTATCGCCGTGCAGGTTTCGGCATCCTGCCGACGCGTTGCTTGGGCAATGTACGACCACGGCCGCTAATTTGTCTTGTGTGACGTCTTTAGGGACGCAAAGACGGCCGTCAACAAGCAGGGGCGGTATCTTATAAGGGTTCCAAAAGTGGACTGGTCCACTTGCCCGCGCGTGATTGGGTGAAACCGCACTTGCGTCAGCAAAAGAGCGATTGTGTCCAATCAGGCGAGGCCGAGTGAACCGGTCCACTTCGGGAACCGTTATAAGATATCGCCCCAGATGATGCGCTTTTCGCACAGCGAAGTGTGCGGTGTGCGTTCACAAAATGATCCGCTGACAAATAGTTCGGTTTCACTTGCAGTTTTAGGGGCGAAGCTCCTTATGGCGTGGCCCGAGCGTCCCGTCGTAGGTAACCGCCTCTCGTGCATGCAAACTGCAGTTGGGTGAGGATATACTAGAAGGCGCTGGTCGTCATCGCCCTTTCGGTGAATATGCCGTGGTCGAGCTCGACGACTCCCCCTCTCTCGCCCCCACTCTCTCCCTTTCCCTCCCTCTCTCCCCTCCCCTCTCCCCCTCTCCCTCACAACCGTTCAACGGTCCCCCCCCCCTCTCTCGCCTCGCGATGCCGACGCAGGCAGCGTTCCATTTTGTGTTTGTGTTCCCCTTGTGTTTGTGTGTATGTGTATGTGGCCGGACATGGTGTGGTTTTGACCTCTGCCTCCCTTGTTTCTTCTCTCTCTCCATTTAATTCCCCCATCCCGTGAGTGTATCGGTTGAGGTGTCCTCACTGAGAGACAGTTACCGTGCACTCTGCACCCTATTTTCTTCACTTCCCTAAATAAATAGAATCTCTCTCTCTCTGCTAGCGAGTTTCTTGTTTCCCGTATATATGGCACTGGATTTTGACCTCCAAGGTAGTGCCTGTGTGCGATTTCTCCTGTGCGTGATTAAACAATGAAAATTCACAGCGTACATGTAAAATTAAAGTGAGCTGCAAGTCACCATAACTCTCATCGACCCTTTAGTATAAACGCGCGCGATCTCACGTCGATGATGTACTGGGCAGAATTCACGGTTTACCGATGAACCTCCGCAGCTTCGCCCACTCATCATCATTCACCCCGTGGATATGCTGTGATTTTTTACCGTTTCCGGACGTTCCTTGTTTATGGCGGGTTTGTGCAGGGCGGTGGCGGGTTCATTGCACTGTCTCCGGAGAAATGCGAGTCGTTAGAGAATTTTCGCCTGCGTGCAACTGTCGAGGATCCCCGTGCAGTGTCGAGGTGCCGCTGATGTCTACATGCAACTAGGGAGCTAGGTCATGTAGGCTCCCTACATGCAACGGGTTCACATGCCCACAGTACACAACCCATCTCCCGCCCCTCGTTTCGCCAGATTTCCGCTTATGTATTGTTTTTTTCGAATACGAATATTCAGCTTCGAATGCCAAATCGAATATCTAACTCAAACGCGTGAGCCTACCGTCTTTTTTGCACACAATTGTGTTAAGAAGACACACTAATAAACTATCAAGGCAAAAAATAATACCGTCAGAAGAGAGTCCACCGCAGTAGTATGTAGCGGTTATGGTGCTGGGCTGCTAACTCAAGAGCTTCGGGTTCGATCCCTGCCGCAGGCGGTCGCAGTTTTCGATAGAGGCGAAAGTCGTAGAGGCGCAAAATTTCCGGAGCCCTCCACCACGGCGTTTCTCCTCCTTTCTGTCTCTGTCTCTCTCTCTCTCTTTTTCCATTTCCTTTCCCCTGGGCACTCACAGACGCCGATAGGTGCCCTTCAAGGGCTGCACAAAAGAGCGTCCTTCATCACAATCCTAATCACGCATGCTTCCTCGAGGGCTGCAGAGCGTCACCAGACCATATGCCAGATGTTGGTTATACACTGAACAGGTCTCCGAGAAAGTGACCCAAGAAGCCCTAAAAGTAGCCATAAAAGTCGTTAACTTTATTTTGAAGCCACAAAATTCGCCGAGTGCGGAAAATACTTTATAATAGCGAAATAATAATAGTAATAAAAGATCACCGACGGTGCAACGTATTCTTTTCAATGCAGTGAGAGTCTTGTTCGGGCCAGTTGGTTTATCACTGAAGACATGCAGTCGCGCAAAAAACGAGGACAGCAAAAGGCACAAGAATTCAGGACGGGTGTACTTACAACGTAATAAAGTGCTCATGGTGCAGCAGGTGAACGACCTCTCAATGTATTACTACTCCTAAAAAAAGGACAGCGCCTTTCTTTTTTTTTTTTTTTGGATGAGGCAATGGGCGGGAAGTTCCTCCGGTTTTTTGGAGCTTTCTCCTTACGCACGACATTCCGACTGCTGATCTCCAGTGGTTTCTGCGTTGAACATCATGAATGATGTGTTACGTTCATGTACAGTGTACTAGATTCTAGTACGCTCTAGTTCATGCTCCCTGGAATGCATTCAGCGGCAGCGTTTTCTGTATAGTGCCTGGAATATAGTTTTATGTTATGGGGAACAAATACAGATCCCAAAGGTCGTGCTTGAGCGGGCTGCATGAGGCAGAAGTAATTGCAGGAGTTGCAAACAAGTTGTGTACTTCATGCTTGGACACAATTTTGCAGAATATGTATATTATTTACCGCTGTCAAAAGTAGCCAGGAGGTAGCCACGTCGTCAGCTGCAATTTTCGGTCAAGCCGCTAAAAGTATCCAATATTGCGAGAAATCGCCAAATCTGGCAACCCTTATAGCGAGCAGTCTACTGCACATAAAAAAAATTAAATTTATTTATTTGATTTGGTTCATTACTAGCACAGAAAAAAAAAATGTTTCAAGTGGCGCGAGACCGGGATTTCAGAAGGCCAGAGTCGCCGCCAGTTCGACCCCTCTTCACGTGCCGATGATGCGGAACAAAGCAACAAAGAGAGAGAGACAGAGAAAAGGAAGAAAGGAAGCCCTATACGTGGAGCGAGCCGCCGGAGTGTCGTCTCCTGATCGGACCACCGTGGTTCAATCAGGAGGCGTATAGACACAGCCTACTGAATCCAACAGACTTTGAAGTCATTCCAAATCCGAAAATGCACGTGGACACAGTCTGAATACAATTTAAAGTGCATGGCATAGTACAAGTATGAACTAGGGTAGTGCGTCGCAGATAGACACCTCCCAAAACGCTCCCGTCAAATAAACTAGGTGCTTCATGATAGCGAAGTGCCCACCGCTCACGTAATCATTACGGAGGCGAGTGCACTTCGTATACCTGAAGGACTACTGCAGATATATATATATATATATATATATATATATATATATATATATATATATATATATATATATATATATATATATATATATATATATATATATATATATATATATATATATATATATATAAGGCAGGACAGTCGAATCAGAGAAAGGAGATTGGTCAATTCTGCGTTGACAAGCAGAACTAACCGATCGGGGAGGACGAAGACGGAACAAGTATATAAATTGCAGATAGCAAATGAGGCAGGGTTTCTATACAGAATGACAACTTGTGGGGGAGTGGATACGGAGTTATAAGTTAACTGGAAATCTTTTGGGATAGGAGGATCCAGCAGGAGCGTTGTTATAGGGGGTGTTGTATAAATCCCTGGAATGGGGCATTCAATCTCCAGCAAATAAAAGACTTTTGTTGTTCCGCAACCAAAATTTCTCCTGATGTCCAACATAAAATTAGTCGCACTATCTATGTATAGCCAGGCTTGTCGTCACGTGCGCGCACATAACAAAAATGGATTTCTTACAAGTTCGGCAACCGAACAAGTGAGCGTTGTTGAAAGGTTAGATCTTGTAGAACTTAGTAGGTAGCGCGAATTTTTGCCTCCATGTCCATAGACAACGCGTAGTGGTTTCGGAAAGACATTAATAGGCACTCGCTCTTCAAACGTATATTGTGGCAATCTCGGAGGATAGCCGCCACATCACGTACTGGTGCTTTGTGGGTTAGAAATCGGTTAACCTGCGAACGACTATACGAACTTTCTGTGGCAGAGTTCGGCGTTCCAGCGTGTCGGCGCGCTTGACTGCGTCATAGATTATTTTGGGCTCTTGTGCAACCTCCCAACAACGGCGGCCCGAGTTATAAGGGTCACAGAAAAAAAAAAAAGCAGAGAAATAACTGTCTCTCATCTTCATCTTCTCTTCCCTCCCTCCGCCATATGCTTCATTGACTTTGTTATTTGAAACGTAGCGCGGGTTCGGTGTCGCGCTAAACTCTTTGCGCGGCATTGCCTCGCTCCACATGAAACCCCACAGAACCTTAACAGTAGGAAGCTTTCTTAGAATCTAGAGCAAACGGCCTTTTTTTTTTAAGTTATAAAAGCTTTGAGAGCAGATTTCGTGCTTATATCGTTTATGTGTTATCACTGAAAATTTGCAGCAACGTGGCATTTGTCGATCATCGTTTAGTCCAAAACCCCTGACGGACGAGAGAGTCGAACAACAGGGTCACTGTCACTCAAGACCAAACTGCTTACGACACACACACACACACACACACACACACACACACACACACACACACACACACACACACACACACACACACACACACACACACACACACAGTGACTGACTTATTGCTGGGGCTTTACGTCCCAAAACCAGACGCCGTAGTGGAGGTCTCAGGAAATTTCGACCACCTGGGGTTTTTTAACGTGCACTGACATCGCACAATGCATGGACCTCAACATTTCGCCTTCATCGAAATGCAGCAGCCGCGGCAAGGATTCGATCACGCGAACTTTGGATCAGCAGCCGAGTGCTATAGCCACTGGACCACTTTGGCGGGGCACGCATGCACTGCAGACAAGCGACGCAAGCACTACATGAAAGGTGCAGTTCACGATTGGTTTAATAATAATAATAATAATAATAATAATAATAATAATAATAATAATAATAATAATAATAATTGCCACCTGGGGGAAAATACAAAAGGACAACAGGCCTGTCAAAGCTATCAGGAGGCTTGGAGGACTAGGCCCGGCACATCAGCAGACGATCGATGACAACACAGAGATCGAAAAAGTTGTATGCTATCTTATACAAAAAAAAGATAATAAAAATAAATAACCTATTTACACAATATTTAAACAGAGTAGAAAAAAACAAAAGCACTACATGCAATTAATGATATAACAACAAGTAAAAAAGATAATATAGATAAATAGCCTATCTAAACGGTACTTAAACACAGAAAAAGCAACAGCATTGCATACAAATAATAATAATAACCATTACGTATCGGAAATGAATTCTCTAAGGGCAGTAGAACAAGGAAGATAAATATGCAGCATGATTAGAGCAAAAAAAAAAAAAATCCACGCATATCAACGGAGTGAATGATGATCAGTGGGCGAAGCTCCGGAGGTTCATCGTAGATCGTGCCGAGTTCCGGATTAATTTAGTTAACGCGCACGCTACGAATCCTTATGGTTCAACTACGCACAAGTGAAATCTCCCACCGGCACTTCATTGCAAGTCAAGATCCAGTGCATATACTATATATATATATATATATATATATATATATATATATATATATATATATATATATATATATATATGGGTGGCCGGTGAGCGGTTCTCCAGCGCGAGCAGTCGGTATTTTTCAATCAAGAAACTCGCTAGAAGACACTGCCTGCGTCAACGTTTTCTGTCGCGTGTGAGGGCGCGTTCTCCTTCTTTGCGAGCTGGTAGAGCGTTCATCGAAGAAAGAGCGTTTCCATAGTCAACGCGCGCCTTTCGCTCTCTCTCTCTCTCTGTCTCTCTCTCTCATAAGACAGCAGATGGAAGACTGAGAGAGCTCGCGCGCCGGGAGGCACGCGCCGAGGGCGAGCGCGAGCGTGGCTACGACGCGACAACGAAACAGCGAGCGCCGCAGCGCCATCTATTGATCAGTTCACGTACTAGCTAAGCAGCACCGCAGCGCCATCTCGTGATCATTCTGAGATCATTCAAGAGCGAGCGCATTTTATAGCTGTCACCCCTAGCGGTCTCTCATCGCACTGCATCGAAACATCTCGAACGATCGCCTCCATCCAATGAGGATGGATGGATGGATGCTATGAGCGTCCCCTTTGTAACGGGGCGGTGACTTGTGCGCCACCAGGCTCGTAGAACTTTTTTTTTCTTCTCTTTAAATTTTCCTCATGCCTTTTAAATTTACTTCAATCAAATCGATCATACTATAGGCGATCACTAGAGGCGTGCTCACGCGCGCCATCTAGTGATCGCTCATCACACTATATGCGCTCCCATACATCTGAATGGAGCGAGCGCCGCAGCGCCATCTCCTATTTTAATTCGTCAAGTATGCTACGCTAGCGCCATCTACTGATATCCCATCACACTAGCCTTTACAATGTATCTCTATGGATGGATGGATGGATGGATATTAGGAGCGTCCCCTTTATAACGGGGCGGTAGCCGGGACACCAAGCTCTAGCTTTATTTCTTTTTCCTCTACAAATATTTCTTTTCCCGAATCACACATATTTTCACAACTAATTTTTCTCCTCGTCTACGTATTTTATCTATTATCGTTCCGCTGTGACGTAACGATCTTACCCGAACTACCTTGCGCTTTTGTTTGCTCCATACTTTTGCGCCACCAATACTCTAAGCGCCTTTTACTTATCTCTATCGCCGACATGTTCAGCTTTCCCGTGTTACTCCTGAAACCCATGGCCTCCTGTAGGGCAGTGTCCACAGCTAGACCTGGGTGGACATCTGTACATTCAATCAAAATATAATCTGTCGTTTCCCTAGCTTTTCCACAGCACGTACATGTGTCCCCTTCTTTATTGAATTTCGCTCTGTAACTTCGGGTTCTCAGACAACCGGACTTTGCCTCAAACAGTAAAGCGCTTCCCTTTGAATTATCGTAAAATTTTTCTCTCTTGATTTCGTCTTTCCCTTTTCTGTAGTTGTTCAATGCCGACTTCTTCTCCATTCCTGCTATCCAATCCGAGTTCTCCGCCGCTCTGACCATGTTCTTAACGCTCTTTTTCGTCCCATCCGTTTCGTTACTGGCTGTATACTTACTGGTAAGCCTCCTAGTTCTCTTCCTCCATTGTGAGTCAACGTTCTTCCTATACAAATACCTGAATACTTTCGCTGCCCATCTACTTTCTTTCATATTCCTTAATCTCTGTTCGTACCTAATTTTACTCTGAGCTTCCCTTCCTTCAAAGTCAGACCATCCCAAGTGGAGCGAGCGCCACCAACGCCATCTAGTGATCACTTCACGAACTAGACGAGGTGGCTACTACGGGCAACTACGGCAGACAAGCCTACGCCTTAAAGAGCTTCGCCCCTAAAATCCAAGTAATATACGATGCATCCAACAAAAAACGATCTGAGTACTGTAGAAATTATAGTGACTTTAGCTTCTTTCTTAGTGCATGTTTCGTGTTTACGGAAAACAAATCATCAGGGAGTTCATTAAAAATTGCCGGTGCATATACCTTTCTGGCAGCTTTACCAAACCTTGTTTTGAAAAACGGTACAACAAAGCGAGATGTTCTGCGTAATGTTCGTGCAGAAGTGTATTCAAGTTTAAACTGAGAATTCCATAATTGCCGTAATACAACAGTCTGATTAAGGAGAGTTTTAAAGGACGGCATACCAAGCAAAGAAAACAGATTAGCATTGTTCGAGGAGGAAGAGTTGCGGCGAATGGATTTCAGCATGCTTTTTAGAATCCTGTCAACGCGATATTGCCATCGTGCAGCACAAAAGGAAAACAATGTAATGCCATAACGCAAAATTCTGTAAGCAAGAGCATGCATTATAGTCTTTTTTATATAAGTAGGGGCCGTGGATTTGATATTGTAAAGCAACCATGAGATGCGTCGTAAACGACCATAAAGGTTAAGTGGCCATTCCAGGAGATGTCACCATCAAAAAACACACCTATGCATTTTATAGAATTAACATGTTCAATGGGAGTACATTTGCAAGAGGTGCAATCAAGTGAGTGAAGAAATAATAATAATAATAATAATAATAATAATAATAATAATAATAATAATAATAATAATAATAATAATAATAATAATAATAATAATAATAATAATAATAATAATCAAAAGTTTATTTAACGTGCCCAGGAACAACAGTAAGGTCTTTGTATTGGCGCATGGAAAAAATAAGGAGCAATACACTAAGGAGACTCTGCAGAAAAAAATACTTACAAAAAACAACAAAGGCCAACATTCGTAATAAAATATCAGGGATAAAAAACGTTATAAAATTGCACATATGCAACTATGGGCAGGCAAAACAAGAAAAAATGTCAACCGTGTACGACACTATGTATAGTACAGTGCAAAGCTCGGAGTAGAACAGCGACTGGAAGCTGTGAAAAACATCGAGCTCTAAAAAGTAAGCATTGTAAAGACGTTGTATCCTGTCAACGGTCGAATGTCCACAGAGGCAGGCGGTTACATGAAAAGGTCTGTTCTGTCTGGTCGGATTACGTGGAATTCGGAAATTAAGACAGTTGAGCAGTACAGGGCAGGATGTGATACCATCCGCAAGACTGAAAAGAAATAACAGATCAGCGCGTTTTCTCCGGCAGTGTAGCTATGGCAGTGATAGTGATCCAACAGTGTCATTGCAAGAATCAGGGGCATTTCTAATGAACCGATAGTTATAGATTTTTAGGAACTTTTCTCTGGACTCGCTCAATGGCGTTGCTGCTGGAATTAGAAATGCCATTCCAGATCACAGATGCATGCTCAAGTTGAGGAAGACATATCGCGGTGCACAATTTGCGGAAGGGCATAGGAGAACGGAATTCTCTAGACGGTGCACAATTTGCGGAAGGGCATAGGAGAACGGAATTCTCTAGACATTCTGCAAACACAGCCTAGGGTGCGAAGACCCCGCAAAAAAAAAAAAAAAAAAAAAAACGCGCTTAGCATGAGCAGAAAAGTGTAAGGTGCTATCAAAAAGAACACCTAGATCACTGATCTCACAAACCTATACACAACGACACAGAATTGAGAGAATATAAAAATGGTACACTCGATGTTTTTCGAGTGAAACTCATTACCTTGGTTTTTGAAATATTTAGGGCGAGGTTATTGCTCCTGCCCCATTCAGAAAAAGAACACAAATCGGATTGCAGCAAGCGACAATCGATAACTGAATGAATTTCCTTAAATATCTTTATGTCATCGGCATACAAAAGGAAAGAAGAATTCCGAATGGCAGAAGAAACATCATTAACATAAATTAAAAAGATGAGTGGGCCCAGTACGGACCCTTGAGGAACCCCACTGGTAGCTTTGTAGAAAAAGGACGTTTGTCCATTTACGGCAACATAACATGATCTATCCAGAAGATAGCTATGCAGGAGATTCACAATTGAAGAATAAACATCGAAGTGCGCAAGTTTATCCACAAGCAGCGAATGGCCGACAACGTCAAAAGCTTTGCCAAGGTCACAGTAAATAGCGTCTACCTGTCCTCTCTGCTATATGGGCATGGATATTTGCATCATGAAACTGCAGGCAAGATTATTGACAGTTGAGTGGCCAGCGAAAAACCCATGCTGATTCGAGATCAATGAATGTTTTACATCAAAAGACAATATTTTGCGAAGAGCAAGCTCAAAGATCTTTGATGAAGCGCAAAGAAGGAAAATCGGACGGTAATTCGAGACGTCACTTTTACAGTCAGACTTAAAAACTGGGAAAACACGAGCAGTTTTCCACATGCTAGGAAAAGTTGAAGTATGCAGACACTTATTAAATATTGTAGTGAATACTGGTACAAGTATACTACCATAGGCTTTTAGTATGGCTGAGCGGGTGCCATCTGGGCCAGTTGAAAAGGATGGTTTCAAGCGCTTAATGCGAGATCAAGCGCTAAGACGAGATCTTCATCTAGCGACACAGCATCAGCTGTGCCAGCTGCCTTAACCTGTTGAACGTTATTAGCTATAGAGTCCGGGACCTTATAAACAGATGAGAAATGCATGGCAAAACGGTCAGCGACGGCTTGAACTTCTACCAGTATCCTGAAGAACTGCCACTTTTGCTCGACCGTTTGCGTACGTACTTCCCGAGAACTCAGGCCGGTCCTGGTCAAAGGCGCTTTTTTTCTAAAAATGAAATATATAAACTGTGATACCGTTTATACAGACGTTTACAGAGAGTTTGAATACGACAGAATTCTTGGAGCAATTTATATTTCCAGTGTGCACGATCTTTATGCTTTAGTGCTTCCCTTCCTTCAAAGTCAGACCATCCAAGTGGAGCGAGCGCCACCAACGCCATCTAGTGATCACTTCACGAACTAGACGAGGTGGCTACTACGGGCAACTACGGCAGACAAGCCTACGCCTTAAAGAGCTTCGCCCCTAAAATCCAAGTAATATACGATGCATCCAACAAAAAACGATCTGAGTACTGTAGAAATTATAGTGACTTTAGCTTCTTTCTTAGTGCATGTTTCGTGTTTACGGAAAACAAATAATCAGGGAGTTCATTAAAAATTGCCGGTGCATATACCTTTCTGGCAGCTTTACCAAACCTTGTTTTGAAAAACGGTACAACAAAGCGAGATGTTCTGCGTAATGTTCGTGCAGAAGTGTATTCAAGTTTAAACTGAGAATTCCAGAATTGCCGTAATACAACAGTCTGATTAAGGAGAGTATTAAAGGACGGCATACCAAGCAAAGAAAACAGATTAGCATTGTTCGAGGAGGAAGAGTTGCGGCGAATGGATTTCAGCATGCTTTTTAGAATCCTGTCAACGCGATATTGCCATCGTGCAGAACAAAAGGAAAACAATGTAATGCCATAACGCAAAATTCTGTAAGCAAGAGCATGCATTATAGTCTTTTTTATATAAGTAGGGGCCGTGGATTTGATATTGAAAAGCAACCATGAGATGCGTCGTAAACGACCATAAAGGCTAAGTGGCCATTCCAGGAGATGTCACCATCAAAAAACACACCTAGGCATTTTATAGAATTAACATGTTCAATGGGAGTACATTTGCAAGAGGTGCAATCAAGTGAGTGAAGAAATAATAATAATAATAATAATAATAATAATAATAATAATAATAATAATAATAATAATAATAATAATAATAATAATAATAATAATAATAATAATAATAATAATAATAATCATAAAAAGTTTATTTAACGTGCCCAGGAACAACAGTAAGGTCTTTGTACTGGCGCATGGAAAAAAATAAGGAGCAATACACTAAGGAGACCCTGCAGAAAAAAAATACTTACAAAAAACAAGAAAGGCCAACATTCATAATAAAATATCAGGGATAAAAAACGTTATAAAATTGCACATATGCAACTATGGGCAGGCAAAACAAGAAAAAATGTCAACCGTGTACGACACTATGTATAGTACAGTGCAAAGCTCGGAGCAGAACAGCGACTGGGAGCTGTGAAAAACATCGAGCTCTAAAAAGTAAGCATTGTAAAGACGTTGTATCCTGTCAACGGTCGAATGCCCACAGAGGCAGGCGGTTACATGAAAAGGTCTGTTCTGTCTGGTCGGATTACGTGGAATTCGGAAATTAAGACAGTTGAGCAGTACAGGGCAGGATGTGATACCATCCGCAAGACTGAAAAGAAATAACAGATCAGCGCGTTTTCTCCGGCAGTGTAGCTATGGCAGTGATAGTGATCCAACAGTGTCATTGCAAGAATCAGGGGCATTTCTAATGAACCGATAGTTATAGATTTTTAGGAACTTTTCTCTGGACTCGCTCAATGGCGTTGCTGCTGGAATTAGAAATGCCATTCCAGATCACAGATGCATGCTCAAGTTGAGGAAGACATATCGCGGTGCACAATTTGCGGAAGGGCATAGGAGAACGGAATTCTCTAGACGGTGCACAATTTGCGGAAGGGCATAGGAGAACGGAATTCTCTAGACATTCTGCAAACACAGCCTAGGGTGCGAAGACCCCGCAAAAAAAAAAAAAAAAAAAAACGCGCTTAGCATGAGCAGAAAAGTGTAAGGTGCTATCAAAAAGAACACCTAGATCACTGATCTCACAAACCTATACACAACGACACAGAATTGAGAGAATATAAAAATGGTACACTCGATGTTTTTCGAGTGAAACTCATTACCTTGATTTTTGAAATATTTAGGGCGAGGTTATTGCTCCTGCCCCATTCAGAAAAAGAACACAAATCGGATTGCAGCAAGCGACAATCGATAACTGAATGAATTTCCTTAAATATCTTTATGTCATCGGCATACAAAAGGAAAGAAGAATTCCGAATGGCAGAAGAAACATCATTAACATAAATTAAAAAGATGAGTGGGCCCAGTACGGACCCTTGAGGAACCCCACTGGTAGCTTTGTAGAAAAAGGACGTTTGTCCATTTACGGCAACATAACATGATCTATCCAGAAGATAGCTATGCAGGAGATTCACAATTGAAGAATAAACATCGAAGTGCGCAAGTTTATCCACAAGCAGCGAATGGCCGACAACGTCAAAAGCTTTGCCAAGGTCACAGTAAATAGCGTCTACCTGTCCTCTCTGCTATATGGGCATGGATATTTGCATCATGAAACTGCAGGCAAGATTATTGACAGTTGAGTGGCCAGCGAAAAACCCATGCTGATTCGAGATCAATGAATGTTTTACATCAAAAGACAATATTTTGCGAAGAGCAAGCTCAAAGATCTTTGATGAAGCGCAAAGAAGGAAAATCGGACGGTAATTCGAGACGTCACTTTTACAGTCAGACTTAAAAACTGGGAAAACACGAGCAGTTTTCCACATGCTAGGAAAAGTTGAAGTATGCAGACACTTATTAAATATTGTAGTGAATACTGGTACAAGTATACTGCCATAGGCTTTTAGTATGGCGGAGGGGATGCCATCTGGGCCAGCTGAAAAGGATGGTTTCAAGCGCTTAATGCATTCTGAAATTGAACCTTCATCTAGCGACACGGCATCAGCTGTGCCAACTGCCTTAACCCGTCCACCGTTACTATCTACAGAGGCTGGTGACCTATAAACAGATGAGAAATGCATGACAAAGCAGTCAGCAACGGCTTGAACTTCTACTCCATTTGGATCCAGTATCCTGAAGGACTCACCACCTTTGCTCGACCGTTTGCGCACATACTTCCAAAACTCAGCTGGCCTGTCAGACACGCTTTTTTCTAAAAATGAAATATATGCACTGTGATCCCGTTTATATAGGCGTTTACAAAGAGTACGAAAACGACAAAATTCTTCCTTCAAATGAGCTGATGGGGAAAGTTTATTCTTCCTGTGTGCGCGGTCTTTATGTTTTAGTGCACTTATAAGTTCTGATGAGAACCAGGAGGGATATTTACAACGTTTAGGTGAATACTGGGGAATGAACTTGCGCATGCTTGTCAAGATAAGTTCCGTAAACTGATCAACTTGATCATCAACATTGGGTTTGTCAGTTACCAGTGACCAATCTGTGGAGGACAAGTCATGGTACAAGCCAGCGTAGTCACCTCGCTTGAAGGCAAATCTGGGCGTTTTGTCGATTTTTCTAGGAAAGCTTGGTTTTTCTGGTGAAATACAGAGTGTTAGTATGAGTGGTGGGTGAAATTTGTCAGGAGGAACAAGAGAGATGTGAGAGAGGGATACTTCGATGGGTTGATTATTAGAAATACACAGATCTAAGACGTTACCACAGGAATTGGCGATACTATTGTGCTGCTGTAGGGAATTAAAAGCGAGAAAATCCAACAATACGCTGCATTTGTTCTCTAAGAAATGATGATAATGAGAAAAATTATGTGTGGTCCAGTCAATTCCAGGAGTGTTAAAATCGCCAAGTACAAGAATTTTGTGCTTCTTATGTGAAATTACCACATTTTCAATAGAAGAGATGACCTGATTAAAAGCGGCTGGAGAAACGCTGGGTGACATATAGAAACATCCAATCAACAATTTTTCACAGCGCTCAAGACTAATTTCGACCCAAATCGATTCAGAAATCGTTTCTATGTCCTTGCGTCTAACAAATCTTAGAGAACTGTCTATAGCCATCAATACACAACCACCTTTTTGTTTAGTTGCACAGAAGTCCCGATCACTGCGGAAGGTGGTGTAGTTCGACGGAAGATAGTCACATGAAGGAATTTCACTGCACAGCCACGTTTCAGAAATCACAATAAGGTCAAATGAAGACGAAACAACATTAGCAAAGAATTCACGCGTCTTAGTGCGAAGACCACGAGCGTTGTGATAAAATATATCCAAATTACATGGCACTGTTGCTTGCGGGTGTGCAATAATAATAATAATAATAATAATAATAATAATAATAATAATAATAATAATAATAATAATAATAATAATAATAATAATAATAATAATAATAATAATAATAATAATAATAATAACTGTCACTTTGAGGGGAAATACAAAAGGACAACAGGTCTGTCAAAGCCATCAGGAGGCTTGAAGGACTATAGCCCGGCACATCAGCAGACAATCGATGACAACATAGAGAGATAGAAAAAGTTTGTATACTATCTTATACAAAAAAGAAGATAATATAAATAAACAGCCTATTTACACAGTTTTTAAACACAGTAGAAAGAACAAAATCACTAATAAATAAATAAATAAATAAATAAATAAATAAATAAATAAATAAATAAATGGCAGAAGAAACATCATTAACATAAATTAAAAAGAGGAGTGGGCCCAGAACGGACCCTTGAGGAACCCCACTAGTAGCTTTGTAGAAAAAGGACGTTTGTCCATTTACGGCAACATAACATGATCTATCCAGAAGATAGCTATGCAGGAGATTCACAATTGAAGAATCAACATCGAAGTGCGCAAGTTTATCCACAAGCAGCGAATGGCGGACAACGTCAAAAGCTTTGCTAAGGTCACAGTAATTAGCGTCTACCTGTCCTCTCTGCGATATAGGCGTGGAGACATGCATCATGAAACTGGTAAGATTAGTGACAGTTGAGCGGCCAGCGAGAAGCACATGCTGATTCGCAATCAATGAATTTTTTACATCAAAAGACAATATTTTGCGAAGAGCAAGCTCAAAGATTTTTGATGCGGCACAAAGAAGGGAAATAGGACGGTAGTTCGAGACGTCACTTTTACAGCTAGACTTAAATACTGGGAAAACACGAGCAGTTTTCCACATGCTAAGAAAAGTTGAAGCATGCAGACACTTATTAAATATGGACGTCAATATTGGTCTAATAATAATAATAATAATAATAATAATAATAATAATAATAATAATAATAATAATAATAATAATAATAATAATAATAATAATAATAATAAATAATTTTTGTCAGCTGTGGTGCGAAGGCCTTTCCAAACCATCCCCAATTTACCCTGTCTTGCGCAAGCTGATTCCACTTCATATCTGTGAAATTTATAGCTTCATCGCCTCACCAAACTTTTTCATCGTGAAATCTGCTTCCTTAATTCCTGACTTTTTTTTTTCTTGATGTTTCGGGATTAGAAACATAGCTATAAGTCACTTCGTGTTTTTCATTACACATTGTGCACCAGTACGGTGCGGTGCGTTGCTCAGGACAAGTGTGCTAGCTGCTTTATGGTATACAAACAAACGAAACAAACAAACGAAAAGAGCACGAAGAAAGCAATCGCTTCACTTTCAGTCTCTGTTACTTGGTACATACAAAAGATACAAAGCACCTGTGTACAGACGAAGGTCCCAAAATGTAAAAGCTGAACACGGGACCCTCTGTTAGAAAATACGACAAAACTGAATTATTCATAATATAGTAGAGGAGTAACTGTGTGCTAAAAGGCAAAGGATGTTGAAACATCAAATGAAGTAATGAAGAATAAAATATAACCAAAATGCACATACATATATGAAAACAAACATAACATTTGCTGAAAGTATGCAAACCAAAAGCCAAGACAAATCAAAGCGGAAGCAACATGGGGCTGTTGTTGCTGTGTGGGGTTTAACGTCCCAAAACCAGCGCTGATTATGAGAGACGCCGTAGTGGAGGGCTCCGGAAATTTTGACCACCTGGGGTTCTTTAACGTGCACTGACATCGCACAGCACACGGGCCTCAACATTTCGCCTCCATCGAAATGCAGCCGCCGCAGCCGGGATTCGATCCCGCGACCCTAGGATCAGCAGCCGAGTACCATAACCACTAGACCACCGGGGCGGGGCATGTAACACGGGGAAAATACATAACAGAAAAGTAACACATGCAAGAGCTATGGCGAATGATTAGAAGTTCACAGAAAAGATTTCAATGAAACTTTAAAGTACTTAAAAATTGCTAGAGTTTCAAGTGTCACAGGTAAACCATTCCGAAGCGTAATAGTGGCGAATTGAGATGTTTATTTATTTATTTATTTATTTATTTATTTATTTATTTATTTATTTATTTACACATACCTTACAGGCCTCAACAGAGGCATTGTGTGAGGGGAGCGAAATACAAAAGTGAAAGAAACAAGAAAGAAGTTATACAATAAGCAAACGAATTAGTTTCCCATCCGAAACGCAATACAGGTACAGAGTGAATAAGCGGGGGTGAAATATAATGCAATTCAGGTGTGTTACATAGGTGGATATACATAGCCACAATGCAAAAAAAGAAAAAGAAAGAACTCAGACTTCCGGTTTACCCTAGATATCTGCACATACGAGAACTCATAGCGGTAGCTTCTAGACAGAAAACAAAGGGGGAAAAAGAGAATAAAGAAAAAGAGAACGCAGGAATGAAGGGTTTAAACGATGTTGAGGTGCTTGAGCAGCTACTAGCGCTGCTGAGCGATGCTGTTCGGAAGATCGTTCCGTAGGCGGATGGCACGTGGGAGTGAAGAGGAGTTAAAACTACGCGTAGTGCCGTAAATGGGACTGTAGCTGTACATATTGTGCAATCTGTGCGATAAATATCGGGGACGTTGTAACTGTGCTAGGGGTGACCGATTAGCATGGACATATTTATGAAGAAGAGATAAAATTGCTATATCCCGACGAATATTTAGTGGGTGGAGTGAAATATCACATTTCAACTGGGTAACACTGAAGTTATGACTGTAATTCCGCGTGATAAAACGACAAGCTTTGTTCTGGATTGCTTCCAACTTGTCTGTTAAGTAATTCTGATGAGGTGACCAGATGGATGAAGCGTATTCTAACAGCGGTCCGACAAATGTTTGAGAGGCTTGTTTACGTACGGGAGGGGAGGTGCAGTGAAGGTTGCGGCGAAGAAACCTTAGTGATCTTGAGGTATTTGCAGAAATGGTGGTAATATGATCGACCCAAGAGAGTTGAGGTGTAAGGTGAACGCCTAGATACTTATATCGTGTGGTTCTTGCCAATGGATTGTTGTTAATGTTGTAGGCAAACAAGGAAGGAACTTCTTTTCTAGTAAAAGTCATAATATTGCATCTCGAGATGTTGAGTGCTATTAACCAAGTTTTACACCAAATGTCAATGCGATCCAGATCATTCTGGAGTGACAGGTGATCATCCGTACTCTTTACTGAGTGATGCGCTACGCACTCATCGGCAAATATGCGTATACAAGATGAGATGCTACATGGCAGGTCATTAATGTAAATTAAAAAGAGTAATGGACCGAGAAAGCTGTCTTGCGGCCCACCAGAAGTGACGTCCGAGGGAGGAGAGCAGTGATTGTTAACAACGGTGAACTGCTGACGATGAGAATGAAAGTTGCGGATCCACGTCAGTGTAAGTGAATCCAGTTTGAGCGCAGATGGCTTAGATATTAGTCGGCAATGTGCTGCACGACGAAATGCTTTAGAAAAGTCGAGGAGGACGCAATCAGTTTGTAAATTAATGTTCATGTTGTGATGCACGTCAGTAGTGAATTCAAATAACTATGACTCACAGGAAAGCCCTTTTCTAAATCCGTGTTGATTAGGGAAAAAGAAGTGATTGGATTCTAGATTATTGTAGATATGTGATGCGATGATGTGTTCAAAAATCTTTCAACCGATGCACTTTAGCGAGATGGGACGATAATTTTCATGTGAATCTTTATTGCAACTTTTGAAAACCGGTACCACTTTTGCTATTTTCCAATCAGTGGGTAGCTCACCTTTTGATAAAGACTGCCTAACTATATGAAGTAAAATTATGCTGGAGACAGCGATGGTAGATTTTAGTATCTTTGAATTAATATGGTCATCACCGGAGGAAGAGGACACGTTGAGATTCTTTATAAGATGTACGATGCCATTATGTTTAACGTCAGGTGCATATGGGATGTTTGAATTATCTTCTTTGGTAAAGACAGACGTGAAAAATTAGTTAAATACTACCGGACTGTCAGCATCAGAGTATGGGATATTGTCGTCGTTATGTATTGAAATATCGTTACTCATGCTGACCTACTGTTTTCTAGAACTTACTTGGATTAGTCTTCAGCAGCTTTGGGAGGGCTTCTGTAAAGTATTTATTTTTTGCATCGGAAAGAGCAGAACAGTATGATTTTAGGTAGCTTTTATATTTATCCCAGGCACATGGAGTACCTTCGCGTTTGGCTGTTGTGTACAGTCGCTTTTTCGTTCTTCTAATGCGCTGATGCTTTCTGTAAACCAAGGGTTCTTTTTGTCATTAGTTATGGTGACAAGAGGAACGTGCTTTGATACTAATTCCATGAGCTTGTCTCTGAAAAGAACCCAGTTGCTTTCAACTGACCTGTGGTGAAAGAGGGGCAACAGGACGCTATCAGCAGACTTGAAGTTCGGCATTTATGCGATCGTAACCACCTCTGTTCTAGTCTCGGATCTGTTTCCTTGTGACACCAGTGAAAGGAAGCGGAACGCTGACAGTAACTTGAAGTAAATTATGATCGCTTAGACCATCTAAGTAGGTAATTTTACTGACTGTATTAGGAGCTGTTGTGAATATGAGATCTAGTATATTGGGACCACGGGTAACTACTTGGAATAGGTTGAAGTCTAACGTAAGGTTAATGAAGCTGAACAAGGGGATGAGAGCTGGTGTCCAGTCAATTTGTGGAAAACTGAAGTCGCCAAGTAGACAAATGATATCAGCCTTAAAGAGCTCAAGTGCCTTCGTAATGCTTTCGCGCAGGTTATCTGAAAAAGGAGTGATCGGAGTTTGGGGCGCGGTAACTGTTGCCCAGTAATAGTTTGGTGGAAGATATAATGCAGGCTACCCATATGATTTCAAGATCGGAATCAGTATTCACTACCAAAGATGTTAGCGATTTTTTAAAGCCTAGTAGGACGCCTCCCCCTGGCCCGTAATTGCGATCACGCCTGTATATATTATACGAGTTGCAGCCAGAAATAACTTCGCTATCGCGGATATCACGATAAAGCCAAGTTTCAGTGAATGCAATAATACCGGAGTCACTGTCTTCAAGGAATGGTGAGGCTTGAGTGCACTTGGATAATATACTCCTGATATCACTGAATGATATTGATAAGGGGGAAGAAACCGCGACCGACTCGGGTTGTTTGACAGTGGGCATAAGCTCGATGCGCATGAGCTATTGATGTAACTGCACAACAGTATCAGTAGAGACATTGTAGATATAGGTATTTGAATCCATGCGGTTATCAACTGACAGCCTGTACTTCTTTTAACTGGGATTTCGCGAAATTCAGCAGTTTTACTGTTGCTTTCCGCGTTGCAAGTGAAAAATCTTCACGTATTGCATAAATTCGTTCCCTTAAGTTTGGACCCTGATGATCGGATGAGTGCTTTATCTGTAAAGTGAGTCAACTTTGCAATTATAGGCCTTCGCTTTCCCGGGCTGTATTTCCCCAAACGATGAACACGCTCAAATTGAAGGTTGTTAGTGGTCATCTCCAACATTATTGAGCAAAAGTAGATTATTTTTTGTTCGAACGTCCCTCCCGATTTTCCTCAGCCTCATCTTCTATCCCGAAGAAAAGAAGATTTGACCGTCGCATCCCGTTTTCGACATCGTCACACCTTGACGCAATGGCCGTAAGCTGGTCGGAGACGCATACAGCCCCGCCACCCTTTTCCACCTCTGCTGTTTAGCGATAGGAGATAGCTGCTTCGATATAGTTTCGGACTAAAATACTGGAGGGAAATGCGGCGCTAGTGTCTGTGCAAGTTTCAAACAAGGCGGTTGAGCCAGCATGGGAATGATGGGTATGACATGGATTTGCCTATTCGTTCTTCTGGCTTCATATGACTTTGCCACTTCAAAAAATCTGCGCTTGAGCTTTGATTCGAGCTGACTTTTTGAGCGTCGTCCGCAGGCGCGTCCGCCTATCGCCAACTGTGCGTCTACTACGCACGATAACTGTGCGCCTGCTTGGCGCATTCGGTCAACGTTGAATTAATCAGACTGCGGAATTGACATGCTGTAGTACAAGATATACGGACAGCCTTTTCACAAGGGATGCATATGTCAGCCGTGAAAGCGAACGCTTATAGATTCTGTCGCACCTGATACGAAAGAAAAAAAAAACAGCAAAATCGCATCGATAAGACTCGCGAGACGCAGCGCAAATATTTCTAAAGTTGGGCAAAATGCCACTTCAAATAATATATGTAGCCGTCCACCAACAAACACAGCAACGAAACAGACTGCACGGCACCTCATCATTGCAAACGACTTTGGTACACGGGACAGTCTGATGATCGCTATCGGTAAAGCGTACACCGCAGCCGCTGCCTTCGTCGCGTAATGAAAAAGTGTAATGTCACTCGAGGCACTGACGCTAAAAAAACAGGAATAAACAAACCCACCAGAACGTTTGAAGCCGCAGGCACGAAGACTAGACAAATCCATGTCATACCCATCATTCCCATGGCATATTCACGATCGCAGCGCAGTTTTCCCTCTAGTATTTTAGTAGGAAACTCTATGGCTGCTTCCAAGGTCTTGACTTTACCACTGAGTATTCTAATTGTGCTTTCGCATGTTTCCTGCTTTTCCCTGACCCTCTTTATTTCCTCCAGTAATGAGGCGTGTCCTTCTTCAAGTTTGTGAATAGTCTCTAGTGCCGCGGCAAAAGATTCAGCCTCATTTTTTGTCATGGGACCTGGGTTTGACTCAACATCACCAGCTAGCATGAGCAAAATGTTGCACATACAAGAAAAAGTGCCATAACAAAACGCGAACATACTTTTCAACATGTCTTCAAGAGTACGTGGGCACGACACCGCAAGAAGACAGCAGTTACTACTCTTAACACAAGCCGAGTTTTTTAGGTAACTGACCTGCAGCATCAAACGGCATGAAGACATCGTCTTCGGTGCGGCGTCGCTAGCCGCTTCGAACGCAGCTGTAGCGGCTGTAGCAGCTACGGGTTGCTAGACAGGCAGGTAGGCCCCGTCTAGAACTGGCGCATGATGGGTCGAATTCATCGTAGTCGGCGGCAGCCTCGTTGAAGGGGTTGACCTGGATCAAGGAGCCATGACCAGATTGTCCAGGTGATAGTGGCCTGCAACATCAAACGGCTGGAAGGCATCGTCTTCGGTATGACGTCGTGCCCATAGAATCCGAATATGTGGTAACAAGTAATTATAATCAGAAGTCAACCTGGTGGAGTTAGTATTTATAAGTGACGTGATTTCAATGCATGCAAAGGATAGCTGGGAATTAATCAGTTTAGAAAACGTGATAGCTAAATTATTCTGCAGTACCTTTCTAACGCATCAAATGCTGCCCGCTTCGGCCGCTTCACGAATATAACTCCCTGCGATTTAGTTGACCCAGGAGTGAGATCGAGAATTTCACGAATGCTTCCTCGTAGGTCAGACACATTGTATATATACTATCAGATGTGACGGAGCGTCGCTTTCACGAACACAGTTATCCCTGTCGTACAGGGCTAGCGCACCATATTGATTCCTAGCGTGATAAATGCATCGAGCAAGGGGAACAGGTTAGTTGAGTGCAATGCGTATTGTTACGAGAGATGTTGTTCTGAGCTTTAAATGAATTTGGTTTGTCCCACTATACGGTAAACCTTAGTGGCACATCCTGTACACTACACTAAGAGGCGTTGTATTTATTCTTTTTCGTGCCTATAAGATATTGTTTTTCGCGAAATAAACATCCACTTCCCCCAGGATATAGAGTATAGCATGAATTAGCATCATTGTCTCACATGTAAATATATAATTAACACATTCACTCCCCCATTTACTAAACACACACACACACACACACACACACACACACACACACACACACACACACACACACACACACACACACACACACACACACAGACTCTTGTTGTTTTGTGGGGTTTAACGTCCCAAAACCAGTTCTGATTATGAGAGACGCCGTAGTGGAGGGCTCCGGAAATTTCGACCACCTGGGGTTCTTTAACGTGCACTGACATCGCACAGCACACGGGCCTCAACATTTCGCCTCCATCGAAATGCAGCCGCCGCGGCCGGGATTCGATCCCGCGACCCTCGGGTCAGCAGCCGAGTACCTTAGCCACTAGACCACCGTGGCGGGGCTGCACACACACTCTCTCTCTCTCTCTCTGTCTGTCTCTCTCTCTCTCTTTTAATGGTATAAAACAGCGCTGCAGACACAGACTAAGGTATATGCTCAGGAGGAGAACACGGCGCAGTGCCCGTGTTGTCTTTTTGTTGTGCCTAAACCCTTGCACACGTCTGTTTTTGCCCACTTAAACAACAACAACAACAACAACAACAACAACAACAACAACAACAACAACAACAACAACAACAACAACAACAACAACAACAACAACAACAACAACAACAACAACCGATTTCGCAAAACGCTGCAGTACATAAAAGGCATCCTCTGCTGCCATTAGAGTGTACTGCATATTATAATATGTCGGACGCCCTACACCTCTCGCGCTCCCGCTGAAATAGGATGCATGCGTCCATTCGTTTTTTTCGCTCTCTAACAAAAGATGCGGCAGATACTTGCACGCCCTTCACTATATAGTCTGTGCCGTTAGATGTATGCGCTCATACCCGTTTAGGCAAAACGCAGTTGGAATTAAGAAACATTTTAGCTAATACAAATTTTGCTAATTGCTCCTACAGCCTCCACCACTTGGCTGGCACGGATTATTTGGAAGCGCTCTGTGCGTACAAACGATGCATGCTTGGTGAATATATGGCCGCGTTCTTTAGCTGCTTTATGAAACCGGACCTAGGCAGACAGGATGATGAAGAGGCGACGACCAAAGATAAGCGTGTCCTGCGGGGCGAAAAAACACTGAATCCGGCCCCTATAGAACCCGTTTCTCAACAACACCGAGGGCAATGAAGCACAGTCTCCACGGTCCCCATACGACTAACATAGAGAAGTAAACTTTACAGGTGTTAAACACATTACGCATTTCCTTTATTTTTATTTTTCCTTTCTTTTGTTTTTTGTAACATCGGTTTGCATTGAGGCCGAATTCCTGTTTTTATTCGTAAGAGGTAGTTGCATTTGTTTGGTGTTTGGCTGTCTGCAACGTGGCACATTCAATATGCATCAAAGGATTGTATGGCGCCCGTTTTTACAAACGAAGCGCTCCAACACATGGCTTTGTGAATACTTTTACGGGGGGTGTGCATTTACAAACCCTCTCTGTAAGTGTTGGCCGCATTTACCCGCTGCATGCTTTGGCGGACCCGTGCAATATATTGGCGGGTGCCTGAACGCCGACATATGAGAAAACTATCCAAGATATTTTGCGAAGAAGGGTCCAAGGTCTGTGCTTGCGAATTTCTTAATATGTAAGAATATTGCTTACTGATAGATACCGGCGCCCCGTGTCGGTGGTCGAGTGGCTACGGCACGTACCGGCTGCTTGGCTGAATTATTGGACGTTCACTTCACGTAATGTGCGAGCAAGAAAAGGCAGCTGTCTATTTCTGTCGCCTTTGTATACCCACGTTTTACGTGAATGTGAGCAACCAGGGTGTGCGTTTACCGCTTGCTCTACGAGCTGTGAATTTGGTTTTTATCCTATGTAACTTTACTGAGCCTTGACTCCTACAGTGTTCATTTAGTGCAACTTCCGAGCCTTTTTGCATGCTCAACGCTGTCGCAGCCGAAATAGAGGACTGCGCGGGCGCAGTTCTCCATACCATACGCGACCCAGTAATGCTCGATCTGTGCCAAGGTTCCTTTTACACGACGCAAGGAAAATGTATATATTGCAAATAATTGTCATTTCAGACACTTTTTTTTTCTGTTTTATAGAAACATAGGAGGCCCAATCAAGCGTTAGGCCGACGAGAGAAGAGTACAACCTGTATTGTAAAATAGATGCTCTATTTTGTAAGGACAGGATCGGCCTGCACTCCTGAATGGATGTTCAAAGTAAGAAGCTCTGGTTCTTTAATGTGCATAGAGTGCGCTGAAGTAGGAGATATCCCAGGAAAGCATGGAACTCGGTACGTACACTCATAGGAAGAACAAAAGGTTGTCTTCCCTCAGCACTAACAATCGACGGTGTTGAGTTTAGAGAAGCTAGTCTAGCGGATAAATTTAATAATCATTTGTTAACTTCAGGTGCAGCAGCTCAGACAAGTGACGCAGAAAACGATTGCCAGAAATACATTTCTTCTTACTCTGCGAATTCTATTTTCTTGTCTCCTTGTAGTCAGTCAGAAATACTTACGTACCTGAAGTCATTAAACAAGAATACTGCCGCCGGTTACGATGACATTAAGGTAGAACCAATCAAACATGTCGCCGATTTACTGTGTGGCCCACTGCAGCATATCTGCAATCAAGCTTTCGCCACCGGTACGTTTCCTGATGGCATGAAGATAGCTAAGGTGGTAGTCATCCACAAAGGTGGCT
Source organism: Hyalomma asiaticum (assembly GCA_013339685.2). Taxonomy (NCBI): domain Eukaryota; kingdom Metazoa; phylum Arthropoda; class Arachnida; order Ixodida; family Ixodidae; genus Hyalomma; species Hyalomma asiaticum. The sequence goes on from CM023481.1 coordinate 280,908,301, forward strand.
CTCACGACGACCTGAATAACTACCGGCCTATTTCTGTGCTACCTTTATTTTCCAAAGTTTTAGAATACACATTAAAATCACGGCTAATGAAGTTTCTTGGTGACCATCAAATGCTTGCAAGGCAACAATTTGGTTTCCGTGAAAAGAAATCAACCGAAATGGCACTCTTGGATATTAAAGAAAAATTACTTAGTAACATTGATCATAAGCAATATACTCTTGCAATATTTTTAGACTTCAAAAAGGCGTTTGATTCCATAAAGCATTTCATTTTGTTTCACAAGCTGCCTTACTATATACGGTATTAGAGGTATCGTATTAAACTTGATACGCAGTTATTTGACAGGGTATAATTCACTAGTCTAAACGGCTACTGTTCTGAATCTCAACCAATAAAGTATGGCGTTCCGCAAGGTTCCATTCTGGGACTTTATTCTTTATTCTTTATTCTTTACATTAACGACATTGTGAACATACCGCAAACTCCCGACATAATTCTCTATGCAGACGACACGAGTACTTTTTTTCCAGGTAAACATCTACTTGAACTTCAAGATGTAGCTAATAGATGGCTGACTGAACTGTCACACTGGTTGCATCTAAACCAACTTCAACTTAATGTAAAAAAAACTAAATATATTATTTTTAAAAGCCGTAATAAGACTGACGATCATAATGTCCGTATAATGTTTGAAAACTGCGATATTGAACGGATTCCTAGTTATAAATTTCTAGGTGTTGTTTTTGAAGAGAATATGAGTTGGACACCTCACGTAAACAAGATCCACGCAAATATGTGCAGGTCAATCTCAATACTGTATAATATTAGCTGCTTGGTCCCTAAATGGTTGAAACTGCAGTTATATTATGCCCTTGTTCACTCTCATTTGCAATACTGTCTCCTAATCTGGGGTACCACTACTCAAACAAATTTTGACAGATTATTAATTTTACAAATAAGAGCTGTGCGTTGCATCGAAAATCTTAAACGAAATGACCACACAGCGCCATCCTTTTCTAAGCTTAATATACTCAGAATAAATCAACTATTCCAACTAAGACTTGCTGTGCATACACATAGGCAAATTTTGCATGACCCCCAAATCCTGTCCTCGTCATCGTTATCCGACCATTCACAATATCATCTGAGACAAAATCGACTCAGAACCCCTATGTTCCGAACTAAATATGGTACTCAGACACTCGCCTATTTAATGCCACATTTTCTAAATAATAATCGAGAAATCGCCAATATGATTCAGGACAACTATTCGACATACAGCTTCCAGAAAAAAGTTAAAGATTACCTTTTGTTTAGCTCCTAGTATTCCCATTATATTGTGCATTTGCCGTCTCTTGATTTTTTTCCCCTCTTATTTTGTTTTATACTGTTTTGTAACATTGATCATCATCAGGGCTCGTATAAACATTATCATGTCACGCATTATTATTAGTGTGTACCGAAAGTAACTATTTTACTCCTTGTGTTTGATCTCCTGTATGCCTGTGTTTTTTACCTTGTCTTGTTACCTGTATTTGAACATGTACCGCGGCTTTCCACCCCTGAGCAATGTATGGGTAGGGGGGCCTTTGTCAGGCAGTTGCATCTGCCTTTGGCCCCCTCATCCCAGACAATCGATTGTCTGAATAAAGTTCAAATTCAAATATACCCCCCAAGCGCCTTTGCACCAAAAGGAGGAGGCTCATGGCTACGTCCTTATGCTTCGCCCAATGGTAGGATCTATTTGAATCTCAAACGGCCTCTTTCTATTTCTGTTTGCAGGGGAGCTACGTCCCAATAAAAGGAGTCCTCCACTATGATATTTTAGGAAAGTCGCAGGTTCGGGTCCAGCCGGTTATGAGTTTAAGCGTGTAGACGTAGGATCTCCATGCGTGCCAAACGCTATCTTGCTAGCTCCATTTACAACGCAGCCACAGCTCCTTTTCCTATAATCCTTATAGCTATATCGCAGACCCAAAGGTGGAAGCCAAGACATTTTGCTTGACCCGTAGCCTAAGGGTTTCGACCCGGAACCCTTGGCAGTAGAACATCACGTGGATGTAATTTGGAATAGGCTGTAAATGTTAACATTCAGTAATGTGTCGTTCCACATTCGTACCCTTCCAAGCCAGTTTTGGTGTCGTATACAAAGTGAACAACACGCAAGTTTCCGAATTTTATAACTGGTTTTTTTATTTTTCAGGGAGTTCCGTCTCAGGGTCACTAGAGGTCAACCGTCCGACGATACACTTACGGCTAGCGCAATGAAATGAGGGATTACCGACGAGTGCACTGAACCCATTGTGATTTCGGAAGGCTCGCAAGAAAGTGTCTGGTATTCTTTTAACTTCTCTGCGAGACGCTGCCTTAAATGTCCCTTTTTTAGAAGAGATAAAAATGTTTGGAGCGGCACGGGATTTTAGGAGGTGAGAATCGCTACCAGTATGACACCCTCGCCACTTGCCAACACTGCTGTACGAGGAGCGCGCTGTTGTGCTCGAAGCAGCTCATCCCCTCCGGGGAGGCAGCAGCAGGAAGTGCCGCCTCCTGATTGGTTCGGGCAAGTCGCCACGCACTTTCCACAAGCGTCACGTGCCACTACTACCCGCGTCGTGCGCCAGCCGTACGGACCGTATGGTGCGTTACGTCATCCTTTCCATCTTGGAGCTGTGTGCTTTTGAGAAGAGTAAACAACGCCCAGAAGTTTGAGCGCCTTTCGCGGCGCGTAGAGATGCAGTTCTTTATACCATCGTGAGTGCGCATGAGTGCGCAGTGCATGCATTGAGCTTGTGAGCTCAGTGTTTGAGTTTCATGTGCCACAGTGTGACGCATGGTGGCGCATGAAACATGGACAGAGACTCTCAGGCGGAGCAGTCACCAGCCAGGTTGCCAGGGTTATTGCGGAACTCCGACCTCCGTCGGTAGCACCAAGAGGAAGCCGCTGAACAACCTTCGAACCTCTTTAATGGCGAGAATGCAGTATCACTGTACACATGATGATGATGATGATGATGATGATGATGATGATGATGATGATAGATGTGCAGACACTTCTTGGTGCCAGCTGCAGAGACAGCCGCCCCTGATCTGCTCTTTTCCTTCGTCTTCTGCTATTTTCCGACAAGGCCTGCCTGTCGCCAACTCTGCCTGTCAATGGCGACCCGGTGCTGAGAGCAACTGCAGGAAGAATGGTTTTACACGAGGTGTCCTATTTCAAGTTCGCAAAGCAGTTCAGCCTTATCTGAGGTCTGCAGAGCGCAAAAACCGACATATCCCACGCATTGTGAGAACCGATGTCATGCGACGTAGTCAGCGGGGAAATTGACTGCGCTGATTTGTTGGGGTAAGCGTTACGAGTACCGTCAAAAATCTCTGCGCAAATTTGTGCGCAGCGTGGGCTTACCAGGCTCGTCATGAGTACTATGGCGTCTGTGCACGTTATTGCACATACGTCTGTTTTGCCGAAGAAATGCGTCACGCTGATGTATATATCATAAACACCATTCGTTGGAGTATTCTTGCGAGGTCAAGCAAAGCTGGACAGTAGACTGCTGGGTGATAGTAATATATATGAATTGTTTATAATGTTGCTATAAGAGCGGTCAACACACACCACAACCGCGTGCGAGCAGCCCCGTGGACGAGTGGTAGCACGCTTGCAAATTTTGTTGTATACCAAGTGAACGAGACGTCCAGGAGAGCTATGAAACGTAAGCGGTTAGATAGACAGATAGATAGATACGGTCAAATTGGCTGAAGCTCCCCAAGAAATGTTTTGCATTTGAAAGCCCTAGTGTGGAGTGAGAACGCTTTTAGCAGGGCTCTCTTGGTCGTCATCTCAAATGAGATATGCGAGAAATGAGATATGTGATGTTTGCAAAATAATAAAAGTTACTGCACCCCCCCCCCCCCCCCCCCATCCACCGCTTCTTCATCTCCCTCACAGTGCGCACACCCATGACCCTATTCGAAAAGGAAACCGGAGAAAAGCTCTCATAATATCGCGACATTCCTCTGTTGTGCTTGCGCACGAACTTCTTACGACCTGTTCTGTTTGCCCGTTCATCGATGACGTATACGCGTCTATTCCACTTCGCATGACTAGCGGCTGGATAACAGTATGCTGTGTTAAAATTGATGGCAGTGTAGCAGCTATTCTTTCTTTTAAATCAATCAATCAATTAATCAAAGAGAATTTTATTACGCAATATTATGAAAAATTCATACAAATATATTTGGTCCCATAGCCTTAAGCGGCTAGTGATGGGTCCAATACAAGAAATGCTGTAATAATTAGCAGTCCTATACCAAAATTAACGAAAGTATCATACATAAGTACTAACATAATCACAGAATTGCGCTAGAGAAACGTACACATTGACGCTCATGAGAAAATTGATTTTTTAATACAAGAATGTCAAGAAAGCGCTTGGTGATATAGGAAATGGCGTTTGCATGCAAGATCAAAATTTCTTGCGAGTTTTATTTCAACAGGTAAATCGTTCCACAGCTTAGCACCTGAAAATTGAATTAATCTTTCGCCGTACACATTGGAACATAAAGGAAGTTTAAGGCAACCGCTGCCTGCATGCCGTGTGTTTAACGCCGGAAACGTCAAAATGATACGGGGCAGAGGTGCGTTTGTGTTTATTATTTTATTCACTAAACAGAAAATCTTGTACTTCCATACGTGAGTAAAAGTAAGTATACGCAGACTCTGAAATAGAATACTAGAGGAATGACACACCGGGGAGAAAGTAATCACACGCACAGCTCGTTTTTGTAATCGGAATATCGGAGTGACGTATGTTGTGTACGTTTGGCCCCACGACTCGCAACAAAAGCTCAGGTGGCAGTGGAATAGGCTAAAATATAATGTTCGCAGCAATCGTATTAGAGTGCAGCAGCTGAATGACAACTTTTTGCAAACGTTACTGATTTGGTCTCTCCAGTTAAGGTTACTGTCAGTTATAATGCCTAGATATTTGATAGTCGGAACACATTCAATGGTGCGATTGTTTAATAATATGCTAATCGAATCGGAGTTCAGAGTTTTCATTCGTGAATAGAAAATAACGTATTTTGTTTTATAGGCATTTATTACCAGTTGATTGTCACCACACCGCATTGAAATAGCTAGTAATTCGTTGGATACTGTATATCGTAAAGTTTCAAGTGAACTACCTGTAAATAGAATTACAGTATCATCCGCATACATTGATGATTTAGACGATTGTAGTATTCGCGGCAAATAATTAACGTACAGAGTGAACAAAATGGGACCTAATACGGATCCTTGTGGTACACCACATGCGACATTCCTGGATTCGGATAGAAACCGTCAATTAGAACTTTCTGCTTTCGCGATGTGAGATAACTGGAAAATAAGTCATGAGCATCATCGATAATACCGTAGTCCTTTAGTTTTAGGGGCGAAGCTCCTCTTAGTCTAACCTTGTCACGCGTCCGGCGTAAGGCGTAACCGGCAGTATCTCCCGAACAGTATAATAGATGGCGCTGTCCCATAGAGATGCATGCAAACTGCAGTTGGGTGACGATATACTAGATGGCGCTGTACGCATTCTGTGTCGTCATCGCCATTTCTCGTCTATACTCGGCGACAGCTTTCCTTGACAGCACTGTGGAAGCTACAGAGCCGAATCGCCTGCATGCGCGCGCGCCAGGAAATAGTACCTATTTTATTTTCTGATTCTAATGGCTACTTGGCCCGAATAAATAAAACGTTCTTCATTATAAGGATAGAACAAGTATGGGAAGCTGTTCATGGAAAAGAAGTTATCGTGCGCCCTGGTTTTTTTTTTTCCTTTTTTATTTCTTGGACGGCACCACGTTTTCCGCACGCCTTCTGCGTCTGCTGCTTGCTCTTGCGGTAAACATGGCGTCTCCGGTGCCGGCGGTACCGTGTGCGGCCGCGAACTCTCCTTTTAGTTCTCCGAGGAGGCTATACGCTAAGTGTGACAAGAAGTGGGTCTCCAAGCAAACGAAGCAGGTTATCTGCAACGTCTACGCTGGAGTAAGGCGCCGTGAGCCCGAGCTCTCGACGAATTCTGTGTGCCGGACTGTCGCCGAACTCACCGGGGTGAGTATGCGAACAGTAACACGAATCAAGGCTGAAGCTCTGCGGGCCCCGCTCTGAAATAAGCTTGACTGTTCGCGTCTTGCGCGCAATCTTAACAACGATCTACAACAATTGTGAGGCTTCTCGAACACTGAGGCGCAGTCTGCGCCTATCATTGCTGACAGTCTTTGTGTGCGTAAACCGAATACAGCAAAACTGAAACAAGACAGGCCCGTGGCAGGATCGTGCCGCAACCGGCCTTCCATTTCGCCTGTACCAGGGCTCAATACTGTAAACGTTAACATTCGATCACGTGTGGCGCATACCCGTATATACTGGGCTGAACACGGAACCTAAACTTCACTGTTATAAAAAGGCTGAATATTGCTGGGAAAACGTTCTGAACAGCGGAAACTTTTATATGTACCAGTATATATACAGCACAGTAACTAGCTGCATGTATGCACTCTCATCAATGTTTAACTCTGACGTTCCCATTTTGAATGCATACATTTTGCTAAACACACTAGCGCTGCGAGCAAGCGAAAACCGAAACTGGAACTGAAATCGGCTGCAAGCTGCCGGACTACTTGCGTAGTAACACAAATGTGCGGAGGCCCCGCCTCCGTAGCCTTCGCTCCAATGTCAAGAAAAGCTGTCGCCGAGTATAGTTTCCTAGATGGCGCTGTCCTATAGAGATGTGTGCAATATGGTGGTTGGGTGAATGGACACTAGATGGCGTTGGAGGTGCCGCTGCTCTTAGGGGTCTGTGGAAAGGGGTAATGGTACCGGGGCTTACATTTTGGGAACTCAGTGGTGTGCATGAGGCCAGAGATACAATCGGGAATGGATGTGAATCAAAGAACTGTGGGACGCCTCGCGTTGGGTGCTCACGGGAAAACGCCAAACGAGGCTGTAAAGGGCGATATGGGATGGGCGAGTTTTGAGGCAAGGGAAGCGCAGAGCAAAATAAGGTTTGAAGAGAGGCTAAGGAATATGAAAGAGAGCAGGTGGGCAGTGAAGGTGTTCGGCTATTTATATAGAAAGAGCGTTGACACGCAGTGGAGAAAGAGAACTAGGAAGCTCACCAGTAAATATACGGCTCTAAGAGAACTGACAACAAACAGCGTAAAGGGAAAAGTCAGAGAGGCGGAGAAGATTTACTGGAGGGCAGCGATGGAAAAAAAAAAAAAACCGACTCTGAATAACTACCGAGAGGGCAAAAACGAAATAAAGAGGGAGGCATTTTATGATAATTCAAGAGGAAGCGCTTTATTGTTTGAAGCGAGATCGGGCTGCCTTAGAACGCGTATTTATAAAGCGAAATTCAGTAAAGAAGAAGAAAAATGCACATGCTGTGAGGAAGATAGGGAAACGACGGAGCATGTTCTGATGAATGCGGAAATATCCACCCAGGTGTACGTTTGGGCACCACCCTACATGAAGCCTTGGGTTTTAGGGCGAACAACGGGAAGCTGAACATAGCCGCCATTGAAATAAGTAAGAGACGGTTAGAATACTGGTGGCAGAAAACTAGAGAGAACGGACAAAAATAATTATAGGGAAAAATATGGACTTTCTACCATAAGGGGCAGGGAACTGGGCTATGAATTTTCGTTTTTGCTATGGTATGATCGATTTGATTGAAGTAAATTTAAAAGGCATGAGGAAAATTTAAAGAGAGAAAAAAAAAGTTCTTAAATCTTCTTACGAGCCTGGTGGCGCACATGTCATCGCCCCGTTACAAAGGGGAAGCTCATAGCATCCATCCATCCATCCTCTCCGTTTGGCTGCTGCGCGGGCTGCGCGGGGCTGCGCCGGGAGCGCTCCTCTCATTCTCCTGGATCGTCGCCGTACGTGTCGGATCGCGCTTGGTGGACCATGGACGATGAGAAAAAAACTCCGAACGTTGTGTCCGAAGCGCGGAATCGAACCAGGGACCCCTCGCTTCCGAACGCGCGGCGCTAGCCACTACGCCACGAAGCGCACATGGACACATGCACCACGATGACATAAATACCCAACATTAACGAAAGACTGCGCGTTTCTAACGCGTTTGTGCTAGCGCGTTACGGCCCGTGCAAGAAGCTGGTGTAAGACGCTGTGGCCTCCCCGCCTTATACTCAGCAATCATGTGATGGCGTCGGCAAACGCGGTGCGCGTTCCGGCCTGTGTAAGGGGCTGCGTAAGACGTCTTTACATGATGATCGACTGGGCGAATTACACGGAAGATTTACGGTTTACCGATGATCCCATCCGGAGCTTCGCCCACTCATCATCATTCACCCCGTGGATATGCTGTGACTTTTTTCCAGTAGTGCCGAGTGACAAATGGTATCAAACGCCTTTTTTATGTCTATAAAAATCTAATAACAATCTTTTGATGGTTGAGGGCCGAGTTAATTATTTGAGATAAAGTAAGCACAGCTGTAGACGTGGATTTCCATGGGACGAAACCATGCTGTTCCGGGAAAATTATGTTATTTTTGTTAAGGAAGTCCTTCAGCTGTCGTGCAATTAATTTTTCAAATATATTGTTTACAGTACTGAATGCCAATATCGGTCTGTAGCTGTCGGGAATATTATGGTTGCCTGTTTTGTACACTGGCACAACTTTGGCCATCTTTAGTGTATCTGGATAGGAATTCCCTTTTAAAGAATGGTTAAATAATTTACAATGTGGAACACTCAGAATATCTAGATTGTCTTTCAGTACCCTAGTTTGTATACCATCAATCCCTGTAGTTTTGTTGAACTTTAGATTTTTTTATAACAGACGTCACCTCCTCTATTGTTATGACCTGAAAGCAAAATCTGCTTTAACTTCTTTCAACGTAAGTGGTGGGCCGTCACTATACGCATAAAATTGGTCTTCAATTGGTCCTCAATTGGCAACGGACGTCCTGGCTATACGGAGTTCATTTGGATATCGCATACGCTCTGTTGCGCTTTACCCGCCTGTGATTCTACAGGACGTAGTAGGTGTGTATCATATAGCACACGGCCCGTATTTACAAAAATTGGGGAGTCGTTCCACCATGTGAAGGTGGATAGCAAGTGAATCTGTAGCGCATGACACATGTTTGGAAAAGTGTACACGTAATTGTTTTCATTATTTGGTAATAGTAGCCACGATAAGAGAGAGATGATTGGCGGAAGGCCGGGAGGTTAACCGGAAGGAAAAATATCCAGTTTGCTACCCAGCACTGGGGAGGGGGTAAGGGGAGACAAACCTTAGGGGGGGGACGATAACTTTGTCATTACTGTGATGCGCACTGATTGGTGTACGCTCAAAACCTAAAATTCCTGGCCAAGTTCACATCTATACACGACCGTTGTTGAGCGGCTGAGTGACTTGGATTGGTGTGACAATTCAAAACGAACTTCTCTGACGCAGAGCCAACAAGTTCTGTTCGATTATTATTAAATGTGAAGCATTTCTTGGCGAGCTTAACTAACTTTGTCACATTAACCGTATCTATCTGCCTATCTAGCTTCTCGGTATTCTTCTGGTTGTCTCGTTTACTTGGTATACGCCAAAACTGGCATGGTACAGCTATGAATGTATGACGAACATCAGTGATTCATCCTTACATCACTAGCATGATGTACTCATATAAATGTGTCAGGATTAACGATACCGCAATCACGTATGGCTCATACCCGAAGTGCTCGGCCCACAGTATGCGAGTATGTGCCATAGGTGTATGAATTCTACACAGCCTATGTCAACCAACAACTAACTAAAAGACACATTTAACATGCCATTAGAACTCCTGCTCCTCCTGCTCCTCCTGCTCCTCCTCCTCCTCCTCCTCCTCCTCCTCCTCCTCCTCCTCCTCATCATCATCATCATCATCATCGTCATCATCCTCCTCCTCCTCCTCATCATCATCATCAGCATCATCGTCGTCGTCGTCGTCCTCCTCCTCCTCCTCCTCCTCATCATCATCTTCATCATCATACCAACCTGCTGATACCAACCAACCAACCTACCAACCTGCTGCGACGCGCTCGCAGCTTGTTGCCATGGTTCGTGATGTCGCGAGCCGGACGTGCGAGCTGGACCGGGAACGAGCCAGTGCAGAAGGAGTTGACTGCCTACCACGCACTGGAAGTGACGAGCCTCGGCAGAAACCACCAATTAAGAAGATTGTGAGGTGCCTAAAACAAGAAGGGATTGCTGTTGTAGAAGCAGACAAGGAGGGTGGCTTTGCGCTAATGCCAAAGGGAATGTATGATGAGAAAGCTATTGAGGCTATTCAAAAGAATTTTAAGCCGACACCTGCCTTACCAAAAAAGCAGAAGACATTGGCTCTACGCATGCTCAAGGACAGAAATTTGGAGCACCTTCAGAAAGCTGTTCGAAAGGCTACAAAGGATAGTCTTGAAGTCTTTTTTCACGGGTAAGACACACAAGCCAGGGTGCCCGCTGAGAGCAATTGTTTCTGAGAAGGGTACCTGGCAGGACGAGATGAGCAGCTTTCTGCAACGTTGCCTCAGCAAGTTGGATGTACAGGACCCATTCCTGGTGCGAAGTTCGATGGACTTGGTACGGGATCTGGCTGAAGACAAGTTGGCATCTGCCAGAACTGCCTTTTCTTTGGATGTGCAGGACTTGTTTTACTCCGTTCCTCAGAATGGGCTCTTTGACGCTGTTCGCGACGCCATTGAAGCATCGGGTGAGGTGGCGTTCCAGAATACTTCTCTCATGAGTACAGATGAATTTTTAGAGCTTTTACGATTTTATTTGCAGTATACCTTTGTGCATTTCAACGGTTCTTATTTTGTACAGAGAGATGGCGTGTGCATCGGCTCATCTGTGGCGCCAGTTTTGTGTGACATTTTTCTTTCTTCTATTGACAAGCGCATTAATGCCACTATCGGTTTTAGTAACGTAGTTAAGATTTATAAATACGTTGATGACTATCTGGTGTTTTTAAGTGTACCTGAGTCTAGACTTGCAGTTTCTGCTGATGAACTGACTAACACCTTCTTAAAGGAGTCTGGGGCACAAGAATTCACCTGCGAATTGCCTCGAGATAATTCAATCCAGTTTTTGGATCGTTATGTTAGTTTTACGAAACACCACGTGTGCGGGATGTATAATCCCAGGACTAAGAAGAACCTCTTGCCATTTGACAGCGCACATTCTAAACTGATAAAGAGAGGAATAGCCACTACCTGCCTTAATTCGGCTTTGGTCAAATCATGTGAGCACCGGATAACTACCGGCTTTAGAAATCAGATTAAGCGACTGCAAGACGCTCGATTTCTTCTCTCCCTTATTACGGGTGTGTTTGAATGCCTCCTGCAAAAGCTTAAGCTGGGTAAGAAGGTGCGGAATCCAAAGGAAAACGCGCCCACGCACGTTATTCCTTACATACACCGCCTCTCCCACAATCTTAAGAAGGTCGCAGCTAAATACAATGTCCGCATTGTATTCTCCGCCCCGTGCAAATTGGCGAAGATTTGCCCTTTGATGTCCAATAAACGGTCGGATGTTTGCCCAAAGAAGCACGACACACCATACACTGAGTGTGTCAGCAGAGTTATTTACAGAATACCCCTAAGCTGCGGTAGGGTGTATATTGGGCAGACGGGCCGTTGCTTCAACGTTCGTGCAAGGGAACATGATCTGGCGGTCAGCGGCAACAAAGGAGGGCACCTTGCAGACCACTGCAGGCGGTGTGGTTGTGTGCCACTCCTCAGGCAAACCACCTTCTTAAGGAAAGCGCACACCCGCACTGAAAGAGAGACAATCGAGGCGTTTTTAATAAAAATGGCAGGTGATCGGTGCATTAGCACGCCGTCCATAATTTTAAGTGATAAAGAAGTCCTGTTCTTGAAAGATAGCCTGTAGCTATTACTAGTTTAGTTTGTGCGCAATGTGGCTTCCTATCACTCGGGCTTGATAGTGTAATTGAACACGTGTGTCTTTGTGCATACCTCATTGTTCACTGTGCATATCGAACAGGGTCGTCGTTTGCTTTACGGTGCATTCTGCACTTTTACTGATTATATCTGCAAAAGATTACCATGGCCGGCATCCTGTATAAATTCCAGCGATGGTTCATGCGAATAAACAGTTGGAAGTTGGCGCCAGTGTGTGTTTTGTCTTCTCTGTGTCCCGTTGTTTTAGCGCCATAACTATTGCTTCAAGCAGTGAACCAACTAGCTCAACAACATATCCTTCTGAGTCTATCGAGCTCGATAGACTATCGACTCAAAACGCAAATCTAGAGGTAATCAAAGCAAAGAAAGAATTTAAAGTTGCCCTAAAAAAGAAGTTCGATGCCTTTGACCAAAAGGGTGAAGATTTGGAACAAGTACGGTAACACCACTTGTGCAAATCCTGTACTCACACTACCCGGCTGCAAATCCTGTACTCACACTACTCACTGACCAGTCTGTTTCAAGTCTCTCATCGTTCGACGCCCCGCCACGACTTTCATAATCATGTCGTGATTTTTGTGACCTAAAACTCCAGAAATTATATTGAGAAATAACGTCATTGTCATTTTAGTTTTTCAAATATATTCTACCCTCAGTCTGACATAAGTGTCAATGAGACCATTCTATTTCTCTCTTCTTGATTTAAAAAAAAAGGACTCTCTAAAGCTCGCGCGCCACATCGCTCCTGCTTATATATTGAATGTTAGCCTTTTCATAAGCGTTATTGTCCTCATATATCTTCTATATCAAATGAAAACGATTATAACTGCAACGTACGGCAAGAACAGTGAGGTATACTTTCGCAGCTGCTGATTCCTTGGATGAGATATTTCTGTGCGCACCGGGAGGGCAGAGTTATTACACTGTATTTAACTACACCTATTTTTGTCGCACGTGCACTTTAAAAGCGCTGCCAAGGGCAATAAAACTTTTTATAGCCATAAAATGCAAGTGTGTTACCCGCGGGATAAAGAACTCCCTTAAAAGGGTCAACGCTCGTGTCGTTCTTTTCCTTCTCTGTCTTCGTGTGTGTGCGCTGCTTTTACTATGAAATTTTACCGACTCACCCAAATTGCTACATTGCTTCAGGGTATAAGTACTTTTGCACTGGTACACAGATGGCCAACGCCGTACGATTTCGGTATGAGGGATCGGTGGTGACAAACTGTCCGATGACTTCCCATGGCGTCCCTGAAGTCGTTTACGGACGCAAACGTTCTGACCAACAGTCATTCAGGACACTTAACTCGCGTATGGTTGCTTATCACGAGCGCCGACGTTATACGAATTGGGCGCCAGCTGAAGCATGGCCTTGATAAGGACCCTCACTGCCTCAGATATCGTGTCTCATACGGTGGTGAACTGGGCTAGTGTGAACACTGTAAAAGATATTTTTTTAAAAATCCAGCGGGAATCACGGAAGACAATGAAATGAAACCAACGGGTCAACCTGGCACTTACAACTAAGAAAAATCTTGAACACATAAAACACTTGCACCCGTAAGCAATTATCTGACGCATGTGCAAAGAGCCATGAAAAAAAAAAAAAAAACGCTGATCCTTTGTCTGCCTATCGTGCCTATTTAGGAAAGTCAGCTATTTTTTTTTTTTATTCGGAGAGGCACGTCGACGTGTCACCCACACAAGCGTCTCTTTGGCTCGTTCTGTGCAATGCTTCCCAAATTTCCTGTTCATTCTTTCTCATTCCTCGAGCCTGTGCTGCCAGACATAGGGGACATTAGATGTACATCCGCACTACTTAAGAGTGGCTTCGCGAATTCACACCGTCGTTATTGGAAACGGAGGCTTCCTGTTCCCTCACGCGATCATTGATGCACGGGTCATTTTGGACTATGCATATATGCTTTGCCACAATTTAAGGAAACACGAAACACCTACTTGTGCAGGGTAAAACACATTTTTTACGGCAGGATTCGTACAGTACAACGCATCTCTTTCCGTTTGCCGGTTGATTCAGCTGCACAGGCTATATACTCGACTTGCGCAGAGAAGAGAACACCATGCACGCGGCATATCTGCTTGGCACTTTCTTATATTGCGCGACAACTGGCGTACATATATAATAAAAACATAATTTCGACGGCACAATTTCTTCATTTTCCTGGGAGAGCGTTTGCTTTCACACGATACATGCCAGTGAAGAGATACAAGCAAGTAGGCTGAAGATGTCTCGCTTTCCAGACGATGTGGCAAGAGCGCGGTCGCCGAGAAGCTGGCCAAAGAGCTGAAATTGTCGCGCTGACGAGGAAAGACTCGAAATGAGCGGGAAATTTTGGAAGAATTCCGCATGATGAGCCAAGGATACACCTGTGTCAGTGACACGCCGTTGTGTCTCTCCGATAAAAAGCCAACTTTCCTTAGAGTCACCGTAGGCAGACAAAGATTCAGCGTTTTACGATGGCTGTTTGCGAACGCGTCAGTTCTTCATATTTAGTTGTAAGTACTAGCTTGTGCCGTCATCTTTTTTTCATTGCCTTTCGTGTTTCCCCCTGGCTTTCGAAAATTCTATTTCATCGTATGTCATGAGCGTCCACTATTACAGTAGCACACTATTGCGAAGTTTAAAACAATTCTCCTGCTTAGACTGTCCAAGACTGGAAGAGCTTGCTTACAGTTCCCGTCGCAGGACAAGTGGCATCACAATTGTTCTTTCGACGCGTGCACAGTCTGAGATTCACAAACAAAGCAGTGCTATCACACACTAGTAATCTCTGATTGATTTCTCGATTGATTTATGGCATTTTACGTCCCAAAACCACGATATGATTATGAGAGACACCGTAGTGAAAGGCTCCGGAAATTTCGACCACCTGTGGTTCTTTAACGTGCACTGACATCGCTGCATCACACGGGCCTCAACATTACGCCTCCATCGAAATGCAGCCGCCGTGGCTGGGATCAGTGATCACTAGTCAGCTCTTAGCGACAGTTACTTACACTTAGCCGACATCACCTAGAGCTAGCGAACACTTTCAAGGATTAGGCAACTCTAGCCGACAGTTAGCTAACATTAGGAAGTGCCATAGAGTTTCCTACAAAAATACTAGAGGGAACTTTGGCGCTGCGATCCTTCAGCTCCCATGGTAATGATGGGTAGTGCATGGATTTATCTAATCTTCATGCTTATGGCTTCAAACGTTCTGGTGGATTTGTTTATTGCTGTTTTGCAGCTTCAATGACGCGAGTGACATACTTCATTATGCGAAGGCAGCACCTGTAGTGCACGCTTCACTGCTAGTGAGTATTAGACTGACGCATTTACTAACGTCATTTGCAATTATCAAGTGTCATGCAGTCTGTTTCAGTCTTGTGTTTGTTGATGGCCGCACATATCTGCAGTGGTGTTTTACCTAATATTAAAAATATTCCCGCCGCGTCTTGCGAACCTTATCGGTGCAGTTTCCCTGTTTTCTTTTTTTTTTCTATCAGATGCGACAGAAACTGTAAGCATAGGGCCGCTTTTATGGCTAGCACACATTACTTGTGACAAGGCTGTTCGTATATCTTGTGCTAAAGCGTTTTAATTGCTCTATCTGATCAATTCAACGTCGACTAAACGCGCAAAGCAGGCGCACAGTTATCGCGCCTAGCAGACGCCGCCTGGGCGACAGGCGGACGATGCTCAAAAACTCAGCTCAAATCAAGGCTCATATGGCGCAGACGGAATTTGCGACGCGGTTTAACGGCACTAGTGTTTGGTTTAACATAACGTTTTTACACAAAACCAACCACCAAACGCTGGGCGGTACTACGCTTCTGCTACGGCCTCACGCAACGGCGTGGCCCATATAGTCTGTAAAAATGCAGTGGATCAATTACCCTGCACTTAAAGAAGCGAGCGATAGCCCGTTTGCTGACGCAACTTCCTTTTGCGTACTTGAAAAGATTAGCGCGCCACTAACAAGAGTAAAAATAATTATTTTAAATTCGAACAAAATTACATCTGGTACTGCTTTACGGACGCTGCTAAATCTTAGCACATGTGAAGGAGGCAAGATTGATATTATCGCATCAATGTGCTACATTTCTGAGCGTTCGTATTTTACTAAACGCGGAAAAGCAACAGGTACTCGTGCACGTATATAAATATTGCAAACTCTTAACGGCATATTCTGACGCACACGACCTTTTTTTTTTTTTAAATCACAGAGCCATATGAAGCCAACAGAACGAAGACTAGGCAAATCCATGTAATACACACCATTCCCACGCTAGCTAAACAGCCTTGTTTGAAACTCCCATAGGGCGCCACATTTCCCTCAAGTATTTTGTAGGAAACTCTATGAACAGTGCTACGGTCCAAATGCGCACGCACTAGCCAAAGCTATGGCCAACAATGAGCCATCACTAGCCAAAATAAATAATAATAATTTCTGTGGTTTTATGCGCCAAAACCAAGACATGATTAACAAAGACGCCGTAGTGCAGTGCTTCGGAAATTTCGACCATCTGGTGTTTTTTACGTGCACTGACGTCGCACACAACACGGGCCTCTAGCATTTATTAATCTTATTCAGCAGGCAGTAACCATTAACAACGACTAAGCGTCCTAAGATGACAATTAGCCAACACGGTGCAGTTCTGCCTAACAGCCACTAATTAGCCACCACATACTACAATTAGCAGGCAAGAGCTGACACATGCCAACAGTGAGCTGCCACGAGCTACCATGAGCGAGCGCGAGCGGACACAATTAAGCCAGTATACTTCTATCGCATTATTCAGTGATTGTGCACGGTTCACCAACACTATGCACCGTTACACAAGACTAGCCGAAAGTGGCGCAACCTGCGTGGGCCCTATATGATTAGGTATGGTACATGCCATGACACATATAGCATGCCAGGGCATTTATGTCATGCATATATATATATATATATATATATATATATATATATATATATATATATATATATATATATATATATATATATATATATATATATATATATATATATATATATATAACAAGTACGTGACTACGATAAACCAACTTTTGTACTGTGCCTTTCTCTGTTCTTGAGCTTGCGCGCATCGTTACCTGCTGGAATTTTCACATTATGAATATGTACCAACTCTCCCAGCTAGGCACACTACTCAATTGTGATGACGTTTTGTCATTGATCATTCATGTCATGGTTTACATGGCGTGTGTTATTCCATCCACGCCATTGATTACCTCGTGTTTGTCACGTATGAGCACTGTGGTACACATGATGTTAATGAAAAGACACTAAGGCTTCACGATATATATCTGGTGTCATTTGTGCCATTCATGCTAGTATATATAGGACATGTCTGTCATGAACACTCATGTCGTAACCTGCCACTCATGTTTCTCATAAGCGCACGTCATTTTTATTTATTTATTTATAAATACTACAATCCCTGGTTGGGATTCTGGTAGGGTGGGAAGAGGAACAATACATGACATGATACAACGAAATTTGTGGAACAAGTGGTAGGCGCAACTGGGTTATATAATTCGCACGACCGAAAACGAAAAGTGGGTTAATAACGAAAGAAACGCAGTAAAACATTATATATATATATATATATATATATATATATATATATATATATATATATATATATATATATATATATATATATATATATATATATATATATATATATATACAATCCTCAATGCAATTACGTGCACATAGCAATGAAATACCTAATGTAGGTAAATAATCTAACTATAACAAAATAACGAAGCAGAATACACACATAGGCGCTTCAAGGTATACTCGAACTAAATACACATGTATACGTGTACACAAAATATACATGAAAAGAAGGTTTATGAACACAAACTAGATATTAAAACTTGCCAACGAAGGCTGCAACGCTTGCTCATTTGTTAGTAAATTCCAGTCATTCACGGTTCTGGGAAAAAAATGAGTATTTAAATGAATTATTTCGCGTTTGATGCGGTGTTAGTGTTCTATCATGCCGTTGTATTGTGGTATATCTGGAGGTGAGTGGCATAACGGAGTATGCATCGACCTTAACATGTCCTATTAATATTTGGTAGAGAAACTTCAAACGTGAATGAAGGTTTCTAGTGAATAGAGGTTGCAGATGAGCTCTGGTTAACAGGTCTGTTACTGATGTACGGTCATAGCGATTATATATAAAGCGAACAGCTCTTTTTTTAATCATTTCCAGTTTATGAATATTCGTTTTAGTATATGGGTCCCAAATAACAGCAGCGTAGTCTAATCTGGGCAGAATAACAGATTTGTACGCAAGGAGACGTACTGTAGGGGTGGATAGTTTCAGTGCCCTGCGAAGAAAAAGTAGTTTGCGTTGTGTATGAGCTATGACTTGGTCGATGTGTTTATTCCACCGGAGATCATTTGTTATTAAAAGTCCTAAGTATTTGTACTCGGTTACCTCGGTAAGATAATTGTTGTTGTAGCCGTTATAATAAGATAGGGGCGTTTTCTTATGAGTAATTTTCATTGATACTGTTTTTTTTTTAAGATTAAGACACATCTGCCAACTTTCACACCATGACACAAACTTCTCAAAAGCTTGATTTAGGAGCAGCTGGTCAGTTGCGTTTTTAACCTCGCGGTACAGAATGCAGCCGTCGGCGTAAAGTTTAATTTTGACCGGGATGCCAACAGCTATATCATTTAGAAAAATAAGCAAAAAAAAAAAGTGGTCCGAGTACCGAACCCTCTGGGACACCAATTAAATGGGATGCAAAAGACCATCGCGTCGTCACGGTAGCACGTTGACGAGTATTTCATGACATCTGCTTGAAATATAAGCCATGATATTCATATGATGACTTATCAGTCATGTTTAGCGTACAATCATGTCACATCATGCCAATGTTGGCATATATAACAAGTAAACGAAACCATAACGAAAAAATCAAGATGTGGGCGTCTAGATAGATAGATAGATAGATAGATAGATAGATAGATAGATAGATAGATAGATAGATAGATAGATAGATAGATAGATAGATAGATACGGTCGGACTAGCCTTGGTTAGCCATGAAATGCTTTGCAATTAAAAGGACACTAAAGTGAAAAGGTGAAGTGGTTTAGAGCTCGGTTGTCGCTAATTTCTACGTTTTCTGTTCGGTATTAAAAAGAGATAATGCATGTCAGAGTTTCAGTTTTGATATTTGCGCCGGAGCTTCGAAACATAATGATGTCAGATGGCCGATTTCTTCTTTGTTTTTTTCGTATCTCGCCAAATTCGCTCCATCAAATGTTCTGAAACAGTCTATGTTCGGTATCTGGCTTTATTGGAACACAGTGTAAGTCTTTGTTACCGATAAACAGTTATGTAGGCCTCAGCGGACGCCGTCAAAGATCTGTGACGTGACGCGTTTTAGTGCTGGAACTTCAAAGCGGCGTCGCCATCCGTACTTTCGTTATGAGCGTTTTCTAGCTTACCGAAGGTATTCTCGCAAGATTGGTGTTTTTATTATTGTGAAAAGCTAATGAACTAACGTGAGAAAAAATTGTTTTCATTTTAGTGTCCCTTTAAAAGTAAAGCAAAGGTAACCACGCATACCATCGACTGTTGCGTATGATCCAGTGTTTCGTCGTCTTGTATTTGTACAATAACACTATGCCTATTCACGACGTTTGAAAAATTTAGCCCGCCCCAACACTCTAACTTGGCCATGTGAAAGGCCGTAATGAGGAGACTGCAAATGAATTTGGATTACCTTGGTTGTTCAACTTGTCCTTAAAATTAATCAAGCACGCGTTTCTGGATGTGTTATCGGTGGCCACGCTAATGTTAGTATAGAATGATGGAACCATGTTGCCCCGCCACGGTGGTCTAGTGGTTATGGCACTCGGCTGCAGATCCGAAGGTCGCGGGATCGAATCCCGGCCGCGGCGGTTGCATTTCGATGGAGGCGAAATGTTGAGGCCCGTGTGCTGTGCGATGTCAGTGCACGATTTCAGTGACCCCAGGTGGTCGAAATTTCCGGAGACATCCACTACGGCGTCTCTCATAATCACAGCTGGTTTTGGGACGTTAAACCCCACAAATCACTCAATCATGGAACCACGTTTTCATGCTTCTAAATTATGCAAAGCTTGTGTTTGTTAGCAACATACCATTACAAACATTTCTTAGTTATGATGACTAATAATAATAATAATAGTAATAATAATAATAAATTCACAGCATATTCACGGAGTGAATGATGATGAGTGGGCGAAGCTCCGGAGGTTCATCGTAGATCATGCCGAGTTCCGGATTAATTTAGTTAACGCGCACGCTACGAATCCTTATGGTTCAACTACGCACAAGTGAAATCTCCCACCGGCACTTCATTACAAGTCAAGATCCAGTGCATATATATATATATATATATATATATATATATATATATATATATATATATATATATATATATATGGGTGGCCGGTGAACGGTTCTCCAGCGCGAGCAGTCGGTATTTTTCAATCAAGAAACTCGCTAGAAGACGCTGCCTGCGTCAAGCTTCTCTCTCGCGGGTGAGGGCGCGTTCTCCGTCTTTGCGAGCTGGTAGCGCGTTCATCGAAGAAAGAGCGTTTCCATAGTCAACGCGCGCCTTTCGCTCTCTCTGTCTCTCTCTCTCTCTCACAAGACAGCAGACGGAAGAGTGAGAGAGCTCACGCGCCGGGAGGCACGCGCCGAGGGTGTGCCTCTCACACGTAGCATCATTTCTTTGAAGGTAACGCGCTACTAGGAACAACGGACGGACAGACCCAAACCTTAAGGAGCTTCGCCCCTAAAAGTTGGAGGACGCTTAAAGGAGTACTGACACGAATTTTTCGCATGCTCGTATTACTGCTGTAAATGAAAGCACTGGCGTGGGGAACCCCAAAAAGAGTATCGTGGTGCCTCGCAAGGCAATAAATATATTTTTACTACGTCTTCCTTAAAAGCCCACTTTCGGTTTCGATTTCGAGGGGGCGGTTTTCTAGTGACGTACCAACATAGCCGGACGACGTCTGAGTCACGTAGGGACAGAACGTCGTGATAGCGTCGCTGCAACTCTGTCGTCTGTGGTCAATTACACGTGGGGCAAGCGGACAACGACAATTTCACGGTCGTCCTGTGACTCCGACAGCGATTTCGGCTATTTTTAATAGACTGTGCTCATACGTCATCGTAGTGTCCATTGCGCTGGGGCTGGCTTGCAGTGCTGGGCGACGAAAACTTTAAAACCAAACTAAAATATTTTGCATGTGTTTCCTGGCTTCCGTGTGCGGAGGACGTTAACAATACATGGCTAGAAAACAAAAAATGCACATTTTGAGCCGCCGTAAAATCGTGTCAGTACTCCTTTAAGCTTTAACAGTGGAATGCCATAGCGCCATTGGGCCCCGCCCGCATCGCCTTCTCATGGAATGTTCATTAAAATTAGCGCCTTCTCCATCAAATAATGGAATTATTTGAGTTTCCTCGTATTACAATTATGTTTTCTCGCGCACTGAAGTTAGCCCGAGCTACTATGTGTGTATAGTTAAGTCGTAGTTGACAATTTTTCCGACGGATTTCACTTTGACAAATTCAGTTTCGTTCACTAAAGTGCTGCGCCACGGCAGAGGGCTTGCGTGATCGAGTTGCTACTGTGGTTGTATGAAATGATTATTCCTGCGGAGGACATCGTGGACGCTGACGCCGATGGCAGGTTTTCTGCGGTACAGGGTACTTGACGCTATCGCGGTAATAATCGCTGTTTTTTTTTTTTTTTGTGCCAGAACCACGACATAAGGCACGCCGTAAAGTGGAAGACTGCGGATTTATGTAGACCACCTGGCACTTTTTAACGTGCACCTAAATCTAAGTACACGGGTGTTTTTGCGTTACGCCGCCATCGAAATGCCGCCGCCGTGGCCAGGAATGAAACGCGCGCCCTCGAACTTGGCAGCGCGAGTGTATATGTTATTTCAGCATGATTTTTTTCCACTATGTCGCTCCGAATCAATCGTATCCGGTTACAACGGCCGGACGACAATATGCGGAGGCTGTTTTTCATTCTTGACTGGCGTAAAACCATACACTGACTTTCGCTCCGTTTACTATAGATTCGGCCATTTATTATGTGACTGCAGCTGTCGCATGCACGTGTCAGTGAGAGTGCAACTTCCTCCAGGAAGGATCGCGGGCCCTCGGCGGATGTCCACGAGGATAATCTGAATGACGCTAACTTTACGGCCTCAACCATCCGTCTAAATGCGTTCTCATAACTTGCTTTTAGCAGCAACTGAACTTCGCAGTATTCTGGTGCCCTACACATTGCCAAGCTTAACAATCATGGTAGCCTACACGTATTCAAGGTCGGGGTGCTTGTCGCCAAAATTTGTATAGTCAGAGGGCTGCCATAACTTCCAGAGAAAGTAAAAACAACCACTCTGCTGGAATTTCACAGGGACGCATGTGATGAGTAAACTGGTCGACCTCCTCCCATATCTGTCTGTGTATACGCGATGTACCACCTGCGTATAGTGGCGAAACGTCTGGGCCGTCTGTTGTTAACTTGTTACGATCAGTCTGAGCAAGCTGAGTCGGAGTAAAAATTTATTCGAGCAATAAATACAAAGAGAAAATGATTGCTAGTTTGGTTGACTGAATGCGAAAATAGCGAGATGAACCTTTACAAGAATTTTCATTGGGAAACTATTGGAACACTTTTGGTTAATTTTGAGAATTGTACCGAAGGGTCATAGTCTTTCCGTTGGCGTATCATTGAATTCAATGTTGACACTTCTTGGATACTGGCCACAAAATATTGCTAAAAACCTGTTGAGAAAGTAGTGGATGAATTGTTCTTGAATTATTATTGAAAGCACGTTGTGCTCCAAAAAAATAAATTGTGATGGCTTTGTTAGATTTTTATTTAGTTGAAACTGAAGCAGAAATGAAATTTATATATACTATTTTGGTGAATTGAATAAGAAGTGGCGATGCCCTCTCGTGGGTGTTTTGTGTAGTCGGCATGTCTTTTAACACCCATATCATTTATTTTTTTTTGAGCAGGCCTGAAATAACCTGCGGCGAGCGCAGGTTATTTTTTTCAAGAATACACGTATTATAAACGCACATTTCCCATGTTACACACAGTGATACAAAACACAAACAAAGCCGAACACGGTTGAGCGTATACACACTGCATATACAGACCGCCTTAGCGCGAAGCGCACCAAGGAGCTTATATATGCCCTGAATTCCGACCCAGTTTCAGTGGTGGTCTGATGTTTCCTCATAATTGTTTTCATTATATTATGATACATTTCTTTTATATTTGTCGCTAGGGAATACGGCCTTGTTGAACTAAAGACACACAATATTGGGCGGTGTAATCGCTAAGCGCAGTTTGCACAGGTGGCTTGCACAGGTGTTGCAAGGCCGTAAGCAACAGCGGAACTCGGCTACGGCCACTACGTAGTGTGCGTTGTATGTAGCGGCCGTGGTTCGGCCTAGAAACCGAGTACTTTTGGCAGAAACACGTTACGTGGATACTTGTTACGTGGTTTTACGCGGTTGGCGGGAACACGTCACGTGAACAGATGTTACGTGATTATACGTGGTTTTGGCGACAATACATCACGAAACTGGTTGTTACATGATTTTGCGCGGGTTTGGCGGGAATACGTAACGTGACTAGCGGGGTAACGTAATATGATTTTACGGAGTTTCGATCACGTGACTAGCTGTTGCGTGATTTTACATGCTTTTGACCCCGTGAATAGCTGTGGTGTGGCCATGTAAAGCATTATCTATTCTAGGCGAAGTAAGTTAGGCTGCGGCAGGTGTCTTTTTCTTTCTCTGGCTTCATATTTCCTAGTCTCTCTATTTCTGTGTGTTTCTCTCTCTCTCTCTCTCTCTGTGTGTGTGTCCAAATGCAGCCGCGGCTGTAGGGATGGAATCACAACTTCCAGCCGCGCCTGAAGTTTTCTGCACCTCAGGATATGGCCACCGGGATCGGCCCACATTTCTGCAAACGCCTCCCAGGAGTGTCGAGATAAACAGCTCCGCTGTTAAAACTCTTTCATTAGTGCGTGCGTGACGAGCTAAGGAGTGTCACATTAGTTCGCGCAGTTAGACGACCCCAAGGAAGCCTGCGCAGAATCTTTCATAGGTAACTGCACACACATGCGGGGGGGGGGGGGGGGGGGACCATCCCC